>CM045572.1:6721540-6785872 GCA_024721245.1 Mitragyna speciosa
AATACCAAGTTGCGATTCTCTTTTTCATAATAACCCTTTTAGACTCTAGTTTTGGGCTCAAATTCGATGCATTTTTAAAATCTCATTTTAGGCCCTTTTTCTTTTATTTTCAAAAATAAAATCTTATTTTTTGAAAATCATTTTTTGGTAAAAACCACTCTCTTTTCTCTTTCCTTCTTCCTTCAAAAAACAAAGGGCATGATATATTGTAAACAAACATTTTTTTATTCCATAAAAAATATTAGATTATTTAATTACATAGCATTAATGGACAAGATATATTTAGTCTACCATCTTTGTGTAAACCCTTTGAAATCACTTGTATAATTCAAATATATATGTTCTTCTAACTATATTTTAATGTCTTCTCTTATAAAATTGATGTTTAGACAAAAATTGAGTCCTATCAAATTTGACTTCGGAGTATATTTAGAACTTCAAAAATTTCAAGGGTTTAATAACAAAATATAAAGTAAGTGGAGCGCCAATAACAAAAAGAGGAGTGCAAATATCACTACCCAATATGTAACTGATTATCTACATTTAAATAGGATTAGAAGAACAAAAACCAACGATAATATGTTAGAATATTATGATTTGTATGAATAAGTTTCATTGTGTAATTGAGAATCTGTAGCCTTCATCTCAATATTAACGACACTCGCAAAATGCTCATATGATTACATTTACATGCAAAAAAGAGTGCACTTAGTACTTCACATAAGCACTTTACTATTATTGTTTAAATAAATATGTAGTATATTGACCAAACAAATGAGTATCAACTATTTTTCAATAACATATATAATCGTGTATTTGAATTAACTTATTCTTTTTCATTTAAATAGTATAAATTAGCCAATCTTAAAAAAAATCCCAAGAGAAATTATCTCTTCTTGTTTCATAATTTCTAAAAGTCATCTTTGAAGAATCTTATTTCACTAAAAGGAACTCTATGAGAAAATTTATTTGAATTAAATGCAATTCTCGTATGAATCCTCATAATTTAATATATTTTATAATTTACACTTAAAACTTTAGAACGATTCACCTTTGTTATATTAATAGTATCATCAACCTCCATTAGACATATTACGAAGAGATGCAATCACATCTCGCTGCAAGTTAACTTGACACGTATTTATACGCAAAGCATAAATCAAATGACAAAATACATTTTCATGTCTGCCATGATACACAAAATACTTAACAACATCTCAATGTGATTTTCAAAGCTTTCTTGGTAAATAGAAAATCATTAGAAACTACTAATAGAGAGGGAAAATGACTTATTTCAACTTTGCAAGATCCTAAATGATTTCTAAGAAGTCTTCAAAATTAATTGAAACATAACTGTCCACTTGCTCAAAGGAGATTGATGATTGATAAATATTGGAGAGTGATTTTCTCTTGAGTTTTTGTGAAGAACGTGCTTGATTAATCGAGTGATTGGGTGAATTGCTTTTATATCTTGAGTGTTAATCAACAAGTGTGGTTAGGGTTTGAGATTTTCTATCAAATTAGTCTCAATTCTTGGATAGAGTTGAGAGTAATTTATCCCTTGATACACAAGACGATCCTTAGAAGGGTTTAGTCCTATGGTTTGCGAACTCGTGAAGGTAGGGGGCTTGCGAACCCTCATTGAGGTCTATTATCATTGATTTACTTTTGGCTTTCTTTTTCTTGGTCTTCTTTCTGCTAGAAACTGGTTTTTGAGCGGATCTTTAGTCTATGTGGTGGTGTTGTTTAATGTGGTGAATGTACTTGAATGTTTCATACCAAAATATGTATTTAGATATAGAGGTTATGGCAAAAAATTAAAAAAAAATAAAAAAAAACACACTACATGTTGCCAATCTTTGTTCGTCGTTCATGTTCTAAGTCAATCTATTTTTGAGGCTGCCAATGTTTCAGTCATATCGCCCTCCATGTAAAGTGGTAAGCCAGCATTTTTCTTCTTGTTTCAGTCATATCGCCCTCCATGTAAAGTGGTAAGCCAGCATTTTTCTTCTTCTCTGAGGATATATAATCATCATCAGCCACTTCATGTTAGCCATTTTTGGTAATCTTTCTCATAATCGGCCGCCCCAACATGGCTTGTTTGAGAAAAGAATTTTGATAGAAAGAAATTATTTTAAACTTAAGATCATACATGAATTTTTAGAATACAAATTTAATAAGTAATAAGATGAAACCTGATTTTTTTATCAGATGCCATGTTGAACGGAAATAAGAATACCATCACTGATCAAGTGCATCATGTTCTTCTCTCCAAAGGATTTTGTGACTAAGTCTCTTAAATGATAAAAGATAAAAACTTAATTTAGTTGTCATTTATATCCTTAGGGAGGAGACCTAGCACTCCTTATATATTGGACATAATAGGATTTCTAACAATTCCTAACGGGCCTAATTGCTATGTCATGGATTATTTTCCTTCTACATTTCCAGTCAAGATAAAACTCTTGGTTTCTTCGGTAAATCCACTTATGTAGAGATCCATTATTCATATATTCATAAACCAAAAATCTGTGAGATTTTTTTGTGTGGAAATCTATCAATCTTACCAAGTTATCATGGTGAATGCTACCAATAATTTCCACCTCTGCCAGAAATGACTTCTTAGCTTGACCAATTCCATCAAGACATTTTATTGCAATACTGGTAACGTATTTAAGTGAACCTTAAAAAATAGAGCCTAATCCTCCCTCACCAAGTTTCTTATTCAAATTTTCTGTTGTAATTTTTAAATCATCAAAAGAATTCTAGTGGATATTCCTAATACATTATCCAAATTATCCTCCTCAACTTTCCTAGCCAATCTTTTCTTTCGGACTATGAAGATTTTTAAACCAATTAAAGTAACCAATATAAAAAAAACCTACAATAGCATATTCCCATATGACAAGAGTTGCAATACCTTTAGAAGAAGCTTTTGCAGGAGTTGTTGCATTTTGTGTAATTTGCACCTTTATGAGTGCAGTGAAAGTATAGAGAGTTGCGTTCTCCCCGTCACTTATATTGTTTAGCAGCGAAAAAATCTAGGAATGTGAATAGCAATCTCCATAGGAAGGATTTGAACCATAATGGAACTAAAGGAGTGGCTTGGAAGAAGCCACTCTTGTAAAGCTGCTATATTTCATTATGGTTCAAATCCTTCCTATGGAGATTGCTATTCATCTTCCCAAATTTTTACTGCTAAACATTGAGAATGATTGGGAGAACGAAACTCATTATAATTTCACTAGGGATAGTAATTTTTTGACACAACCTGAAAACACAACATGAACCTAACACAAAAATAATGGGTTTGGGTCAAGAATTAGAGGGTTTGAGTTAGAATCAGGTCGACCCAACTGACTCACCAAACAAATAGGTTAGGTTCGGGTAAGAATTGGGTTGACACCCATCTTACCTGAAAAAAAAAAAAAAAAAACAAGTCGAATTCGGGTTCGGGTTTAGGTCGACCCATTTGACTCGAAAAAAACTTCACATTAAAGAAGTTTTTGGGTCAAACAGGTTAGTGGGTCTACCCGCTTGACTCGAAAACTTTCTTAATAATAGCATGTGTGAAGTTTTTTTTTTTCGAGTTCGCAGGTCAACTCGCCAACCCGTGGAAGGTCGTGTTTGGGTTGACTTTTTTTGGGTTGACAGGTTGGCTGTTATACTTAGGTCTCAACCCGACCCACCTGCCCGAACTCGACCAGATTGCCACCCTTTCACTATACACCTACCCGAACTCGACCCGATTGCCACCCTTTCACTATAGTCATGAAGGTGCAAATTACACAAAATGCAATAACTCCGGCAAAAGCTTCTCCTAAAGGTACTGCAACTCTTGTCATATGGGGATATGCTATTGTAGCTTTTTTTTCATTGGTTATCTTAATTGGTTTAACAATCTTCATAGTCTAAAAGAAAAGATTGGCTAGGAAAGTTGAGGAGGATTATTTGGATAATGTACTAGGAATACCTACTAGAATTCCTTTTGATGATTTAAAAATTACAACAAAAAATTTCTGTAAGAAACTTGGTGAGGGAGGATGCTTTGTTTTTTATGGTTCACTTAAATACGGCACCAAGATTGCAGTAAAATGTCTTCATGGAATTGGTCAAGCTAAGAAGTCATTTTTGGCAGAGGTGGAAATTATTGGTAGCATTCACCATGATAACTTGGTAAGATTGATAGGTTTTGGTGTAGAAAAATCTCATAGACATTTAGTTTATGAATACATGAATAATGGATTACTAGATATGTCAATTTACCGGATAAACCAAGAGTTTAACCTTGACTAGAAATGCAGGAGGAAAATAATCCATGACATAGACAAGGGATTAGTCTATCTCCATGAAGATTATAGGCAAAAAAATTATCCATCTAGATATAAGGCCTCAAAACATTCTCTTGGATGAAAAATTCGATGATAAGCTATTTGAATTTGGGATTTCCAAACTAATTGATAGAGATGAGAACCAAGTTGTTACCACTATGAGAGGTATTCCTGGCTATCTAGCTCTAGAATAGCTCTCTGCAATTATTACAGAAAAAGCAAATGTCTACATCTTTGGTGTTGTGATAATGGAAATCTTATATGGAAGGAAAATAATTGATAGATCTGAGCCTGGGGAACAAATGTATTTATTAATTCTTTTCAAGAAAAAAGCAAAAGAAGGCAAATTATTAGATATGATTGATCAAAAGAGTGAAGATATGCAATCCAATAACATGTTATGGAGATGATGAGAGCAGCTACATGGTGTTTAGAAACTAACCACGTGGATAGACCTTCAATGTCAATGGTGGTTGAGGTCTTAGAAGCTATTATGGATATTAAACCGAATCTAGATTATGACTTCGAAAGGCCATGAATCTCTTTGAGCAATATATCATAAGTTGGCTTGGAAGAAGCCACTCCTTTAGTTCTATCAATTCTTTCTGCACCAAGATGATCTTGTGATTTCATTAAGCCACTCTCTTTGGTTCCATCTTTTGCTACTATCTCATTTAGGAAGAAAGTGTACCTTACTTTTTCTTTCTTTTCTTGACTAGCTTAGGAGTATTACTCTTATTAATCAATTATTTCATTCAAAATTAATAAAGAGAAGAAAATATTTATTGTTGAAGTATTTAAGAATATATTTGTAAGTTTTCTTCATTAACATATTATTTTTGTAGATCAAAAAAATTGAATGACTATTGAACATATTGATGTTACTTATTTTTCCTTAATTTTTAACCTTCATGCTAAAATGAATTCAATATCAATTCATGTGTTTTAGATAATCCTTTTAATTGATAGTACATAATTATATGGCTACTTATGAATTTGGTTAAATTGATTACTTTCAAGTAGTTAAATAATCTAACTCTCAATAACCTACAAAAATAGGATAACTAAGCAATTCAAAAGTATCAAGTTAAACAAATACATATGAAAAATTAATGACCCTTAAAATATATTAAAACAAATAGGACTAACTACTTCCTTATTGCTTAAATTTTAATAACAAAATTTACCTTGAATAACTGAAGTCTCACGTGGACTCAAGTGGTTATACATTAAACTCCCATATTATGTAATTCATAAAGACCACAACAAAAAGAAAATTAAAAATGAACTCAACAAAAACACTGACATTTGCATTAATTGTAGCGCCGCGCTACATATGAAATTAAGAAAACAACATTAAATTAATTTTCATTGCAGGATAACAAAATATATAAATTTTTTAATTATGGTACAAAATATTAGCACCCTGAGTCCTTATAGAATAAAATTAACCCATTGTCTTCCAATAATACAAAAGTGGTGAGCTGATTTTATAGAAAGAGAACAATAGTCACAAGAGAAAGAATTGCAAAAGAAGGGAAAGAAAAGCAACATAAGTGTGAGTAAATAGTAAGGCAATTTGATGGATTGAACACATGAAAAAAAAAATAGATACACAATGCAAATAAATAATTTGGTTTAGGAAAATAACAAGGGTATGAGTAAGAATTCAACTTTGCTTAGATTAGAATTATTATTTTGAATTTTTTTTTCTTTCAATTTGATCTCATATCACGGAATATTCCATCATTATGCCCAAGAAATTAATGTCTTCATATATAGGTCTAGATCAATCTAATTTAACTAAACCAGAGAGGCTAAAATAAATGAACCTACTTCAAATCATAAAAATTCTTTTTATTCTTAATATCAGTCACAAAAATGTTCTTCTTTTTCCTATTGTTCATTTTTCTATCAAATTTTCTTAATTATAGTACTATTTTATATTTTAAAATCTAGACATGGTCAATATACAAGTATTCTTTTTTTTTTTTGGAAATATTGTTTCTTTTCTTGTGGAATGTTCAAAATCTTTCCTATAGCAACATACTTAATCTATTGTGTATACACATTTTTTAATTCCATAAAAATAGAAGATTAATTAATTGCATAGCGTTAGTATGGCAAGATATATTTAGTCTACCATCTTTGTGTAAATCCTTTGAAATCACTTGTATATTTCAAAGGATATAACTATATCCCTCCTCCTCCTCCTCCTCCTCCTTTTTAGTTCCTTTTTTTTTTTTTTTTTTGGCCTGTTGTTCTATGTTGCATTTCAGTTCTCTTTTTTCTCCATCAACTCTCCCTGTTTGTAATTTGTTCTCCATCAACCTCTCTCTTTGTTGGTAATACTCCATAAAAGTCTCATATAAATATTCTTCAAGTAGTTTAGCCAAGAATTTACTTTCAAAGTCTTAACAACCAATAACATGAAATAAAGTCATAGATAAATAGATTTTTTAGGCATTGACTAAATACATAAGTCTTATCTATAGTACACACCCAATTACATTTGTTGTCTCCCATGCATTTGAAAACTTTTTGAATTTAGTATACTTCAACTAAACACCAACACAAGAATACAATCCTTAATAGTAATGTTGGTAACTAGAAGGAAAATTCGTCGGCAGTGTTCAGATTAGTTAAGGAAGTGATTTAAGCAAGTATAAACAAAAAGAAAAAAAAGAAAAAAAACAGAGAAAAATTAAATAAAAATTAGCTCAATGCCATGCCATATAGGAAATTAGCAAAACAATATCCATTTGACATCCACTTGAAGTCTTACAAGAATAAAAATTACCTCAATGCCGTGCCACTTGAAGTCGGGAATTCGCTGATAAGAGGTGAGCTCTTTGCCATCGTCCACTTTTACTTTCACAAGCTAATGATCCCTGATCAATGCCGGTCACCTTTGAGCTATTGCCTTCTTAAGAAAATAGTGGGTGCTTCCTCCATCAATGATTTTAATTTGTACCGGAAACTAGATTTCTAATAACTGAGCGGAGGGACAATTCAACATCTTGTTTATGCACTGTGCCATGATATTCTTCCATTTCCTCTTTTCCCTTGATTTCTTCCTCTTCTTCAGCTACAATCATGTTTATTCCTTTGTTTTAACAGACATGTCTCGGCCCAAATCTTTCTCCACAATTAAAGCACAGATTAATGTCTTTTCTGCATTGGAACTCAGGAGGTGTGCTTTTCTTGAATTGTTGAGGAGAAGGATTGCCTGTCTTTTTATTGAGTCCTTCAGTATTGTTTTGATGGCTGGAACCCACGTTCTTGATTGCATTAAATCCCAATCCTCCATTATAGCTTGCCTGATTGATGACTGTTGATTTGCTTCCATTTTCAAAAGAGGTAATAGAGAAGATACAGCATTCTGTTATGACAACTAGCACCTACTGGGGCCTTTAAACTTAAAGTTTACAGAGAAATTGCTACAAAATCTAAGTTTGAATCAGTTACCTACTGTAAAGGGCCTAATTGGGAATGGAAATTGAAGGTGGCCTGGTGGAAGGAAGTACACAGCAGAGGTCACACAACTACAAGATGCCACACCTGATACATTACTAAGAAAACTTCAAAGTCGATTTTTAAGCGGTCGGATTCTTCTTCTTCTTCTTCTTTTTAACACAATCAATTTTAACCAAAATTTGGTTGAAATTGAATTCCTAAAAATAGATTTTGAAATTTTTTTCAGAAAATCGATTTTGATATTCTGAAAAGACAAATAAAAATTAATAATTTTTTCATTTTGATTAAAAATACCTATATTTTGGTAAATCACGCAAGATAAAGTCATGGGTAAAATTATGAATTGTGGTCCCAAGACATTAGCTGACAGGAAAATTAATCAGACAACGGTTATATCCCCAGATGGTCTCTGAAGCTTTCCCTTTTTCTCTTCCTTGATGTACATCTTAAAGCCCTATTTAAACCAAAACAAAAAAAAAAATATTATAATGGATAAAATAAAATTAAGGTTTGGGCTCAACATGTTGTTTAATTGTCATTAACACTATCGCACAATAAGCAATTTATTGTTTACATCTAACTTCATATAGTAACACTTTTTAGGATTACTTTGACATAATTTAATCTCCAATCCACACGATAAGTCAGATTTAAAATTGCTTGTCTAAAAAAAAAAAAAAAGGGCTAGATTTGAAATTATGTATAGCAAACAATATTAGTATTGTCTATAGCTAGTAGTTTCATGCCTAAATTAGTAAAATTATCAGTCACAAATAATTCATGCTCAAAATGTTTGAAAAATACAAGAAAATAATGGAATTCATCATGAAAGGCTTAATCAATACCAGATTTTTTCGCCATGGATGATAGATACTCATCAAGTGGTCCTGATCGATATGAAAACGACTTAGCCAAAGATGAAGTCAAAGGTTAATGCAGCATGATAATCAATTCACCAACTATTTATTGATTTCCCTTCCACAACTTTGAGTTTGAGTAACAATGATCTTTTTTTTCTTTTTTCTTTTTTGGCTTTTCGTTTATAGCTTGAGGCTTATTAAGTTGGAAATATATTAGTTGACTAAAGAACATCTTGTAGTGGTACACTAATATTAATCATATCACATCACATCACATAAGTATGATGGGTTGTTATCATTTATTAACTACTACATAGAGGATTATTATGTTTATGTAGTGTGATAGGATAGATAATGGTGGTGGTGTCAGGTGGCGTACCTTGATCGTGCGTTATCTTTTCAATGAAATTTAGTTTGGACAGCTAATTGGTCCATATAAATATAGTTAATTCTCTTTACCTAGTAAAATACTAGACAAGAAAGACTCACTTAACTTATGTAGTGTTGTATGAATGACATTGATAAATCAAATGATGTCGAAAGTAAATTGACCATTCGATACTTTATCATGAAGTTTAATTTGGACACCTAACTTACTAGTTAAATATAGTGAGTATTCTTTTTAATTAGTTGTAGTAGTTTTGGTGTTACTTTCTCTGCCATCTTTGAAATTTCTTTTATTATCCTTTTGTATATTTTTAGTAATGCAACAACTATTAATTTATGGTAACTTTTTATAACTATTATTCTTTCTTTTTTATCAAATTTTTAATTAATTTGCGCGCAAATAAGATCTACTTTTTCCACTACTGTAGATAATAACATTCGATTTAAAATAAATATCCTACTATAATGGGTCCCATACTATGGAACGTGTGGATCCAAGTGACAATTAAGGAGTAATAATTCAAACATCCATTTGTTAACATATACATATAGTAGGACAACGTAATTTTGCTAAAAAGGCCTGTATTTCTTAATAATTGAGAATGCTAGGCACTATTGCATGGGACAATGATACAGTAATTTTTTATTATCGTAACTCTCAACAAAATAGGAAGCTTATAAGAAAAAGGTACATTTTAATGAAAAATTGCAACTTTTAACTTACTATTTAGTAATTTTTTGTTACTATAATATATATATATATATATATATATATATATTTGTTATGTGATTCATCTGAGTCCCCCATCCCGCTTCTAAAGTAAAGTCCGTTTCCTACATATTAAACATATTGAAAAAGGGATAGAACTGTTCAAGAATTAGTAGAAGAAATAAAGAAGAATTGCATTTTGCGAGAAATGGTGAAAGTACTTCAAGCTCACACAGGAATTATATATTCAACTACATAAAATCCATGTCCCCTAGATGTGCAATAGGCATACCAAAAATTATTCATAAACGATATTATATGTATTTATAGCGAACTACGCGAGAACTTCCCATTGTTTCATGTTATTTAATATTTGAAATTGTGTTCTTGAATGCACACACTTCAAAACCTGACACATAGAAAATCAATTATTATACATAAAATGTATTTATCTATCTGTCACATAATAATTCATTTTTGTGTGCTGCAAACTCTGCAATCGGATTCAACCACGACTCAAACGTATCACCCTTTCATTTTTTCCCTTTGTCATGTCGAACGTAGACCAAGACTCAAGCATAAAGTTTTTTCTACATCAATGACCCACGAGTTTAACGCGTATTTCTTAGGACAAAATGTACAATTGTAATTATTTCATAAGCACCTTTTACACATCAACTGAAATCTCACAAATTCGCAAATTGTATCAAAATTGAAAGATCCTGTTTGTTTGGTTATGTTTTCTAAAAATATATTTTTTAAATAATTTTAAATATATTTTTTAATTAATTTTTTATCTCATAAATATATTTATTTTTAAAATTAATACGATAATATTCTTTAAAAAACACATGAAAAAAACGACCATTCAGTTGGAGTCCAAGTTCCTTATAGCTACCAATCACAATATTCTAGTACACTGATATCGAGTGCTAAGTCCAGGACTGGTCTATAAAATAAAGGGTTAATAACACTTTGCCCCCTAAACTTAGGGGCTAGTCATACTTTACCCCCCTCAACTTTAAATATATATACTTTGCCCCCCAAAGACTAGTTAAAGTTAAAAATTAAAAACAAAGTGAGTGTGATGACATTATTGCCCTTTTATTAATGAATATATTTATAACTTAACATTATTTCCTTTATTTTCAAAAAGATCTATATCTTCTCTATCGTATTAATTATATAAATATATCAAACTAAAAAAATTAAAGAAAGTTAATATTTTAATTTATATCCTTAAAATTTTTCTCTTGGATTAATATTTACTTCTATATATGTTTTTCTTAATTTATTAGATTTTATGTTAAACAAAATTGATAAATGACACAACATTAAAAATAAATTCAAATACCAAAATTTATATAAAAAATGTAATATCAAACTCATTTATTTAAAGTAATTTTTTATAATTTTAATTTATTTAAACTTTTAGACTAATATCATTGTTATTTTTATATTTATCAAATTAGTCCAATATGAAATTCTTAGTTAAATAATTTCTTCTTATTTATTCTTTTGGACTAAACATTATATTTTTTGTTTTTGACCTAGTGCTATACAATTGCTTACTTTTCTTTTTTTCCCAAAATATTCTTTGATTAAGAATTTCATATTGGACTAATTTTATAAATATAAAAATGACTATGATATTAGTTCAAAAGTTTAAATAAATTAAAATGATAAAAAAATTAATTTAAATAAATGAGTTTGGTACATTTTTTAGATAAATTTTGACAATTGAATTTATTTTTAGTGTTATATTATTTATCAGTTTTGTTTGACTTAAAGTCTAATAAATTAAACAAAATATACATAATATTAAATATTAATTCTAGAGGAAAATTAAAATTTCAAGAATATAAACTAAATATTAACTTTTTTTAAGTTTTTTAGTTTGATATTTTTATATAATTAATACGATAGAGAAGATATAAATCTTTTATAAATGAAAGGAAATGACTTTAAGTTATAAATAATTTCATAAATAAAAGGGAAATAATGTAATAACACTCACTTTTTTTTGAACTTTTAACTTTGACTAATCTTTGGGGGGTAAAGTGTATATATTTAAAGTTGATGGGGGTAAAGTGTGACTAACCCCTAAGTTTAGGGGGGCAAAGTGTTATTAACCCTAAAATAAAACTAGAATTGTTACCCACAAGCTAGTGCTTGTCACCGTCAATCACCGACTTTCAATTTGCTTTTGAGTTGATTTCATTTTTTATTCACCAATTCTTAAGGACTCTAATGGTGTCAGTCTCATTAATTTCGAAAGTTACGTACACACAACAAATTTTTACTTTTATTTTTTTAACGCGCTAGATTGTATAGGACTGTTTATGTATCTACAAAATAAATGTTGATGTTCCTCAATTTTAGAGGCAAGGAAAGATAAATTAAAAGTGTCTAACACTTAAAATTACATTATCTCTAGAAGTGTTATTATATTTTTTATTTTTAATAGGTTGTCATAAGTATCGGATGAGGGGCATCACAATTTTTATTTGTCACAATTTGATGGTCATGATTTAATGTGGCAAAATTGATAGCTGAGATCTAACCATTTGGACCAAATTTGAAGTAAAAAAATACCAAAAAACGAGGTGATTTTAAAAAAAAAATCAGTTACATCAAAATACTGAAAATTTACACCAAAATACTGATGATTTACACAAAATGCTGATAAATTATATTGCCTCCAACTTATGAGAAATGACCAAAGGTTAAATTGTGAGTCCCACGCCCGTCAGTATCACAAAAGAAGTTATTGCTACTGATTCATGTGAGTCCCATTCCCAGCCTATAAAATGCGAAATATACTAGTTATAATTGTACACACCACCAAAAGGAAACAATCTTTCAGTTAATCAATTAAACAATGGATTTGTTTAGAAATGGTGATGCTGGTGAGCTTCTTCAAGCTCAAGCTCACATATGGAACCATATTTTCAACTTCATAAATTCTATGTCCCTCAAATGTGCAATTCAATTAGGCATTCCAGATACCATACAAAAACACGGCCGGGCAATGACCCTTGCTCAATTGATCCACGCTCTTCCCATCAGCAACACGAAAGCCCCATTTGTTTATCGCCTCATGCGGATTTTAATCCACTCAGGCTTCTTCATCAAAGCAAAGATTCCTGGAAATGAATTGGAAGAGGGTTATGAGCTCACATCTGCATCTAAACTTCTATTGAAAAGCAACCCTTTTAGCGTGACACCATTTTTGTTAGCCATGCTTGATCCGATCCTGACTGATCCATGGCACCATTTTGGCCAGTGGTTTCAA
The DNA here is from genome assembly GCA_024721245.1 of Mitragyna speciosa. NCBI lineage: Eukaryota > Viridiplantae > Streptophyta > Magnoliopsida > Gentianales > Rubiaceae > Mitragyna > Mitragyna speciosa. The sequence goes on from CM045572.1 coordinate 6,734,600, forward strand.
AGCAATGATGAAACTCCTTTTTACACTTGTCATGGGAGGTCATTTTGGGAGATGGCCAGCCACGAACCATGGTTTAATCAGTTCTTTAACGAAGCAATGGCTAGTGATGCCCGGCTGGTTAGTAGTATCCTGATCGAACATTGTAAGCATGTCTTTTCAGGGTTGAATTCGTTGGTGGATGTTGGTGGTGGAACTGGAACTTTGGCTAAGGCCATCGCTGATGCTTTCCCTGATCTTAAATGCACCGTGCTTGATCTTCCTTATGTTGTTGATGGCTTGGATGGAGGTAGTAAGAACCTTAGCTTTATATTGGAGGAGACATGTTTGAAGCCATTCCTCCTGCAGATGCTGTTTTACTGAAGGTAGAAACCAATGTATTTATGGTCGTCATTTTTCTTGCTTGCTCTTACTTACTTAAGAAAACAGCCATTTATATATGTTTCAAAGTTACACATTCTTTAACTAATTTGCAATCTATTGTGATGTAAATGGAAATTAAGCAGTGGATATTGCATGATTGGACTGATGAAGAGTGTGTACGAATACTTGTGAAATGTAAACAAGCAATTCCTAGCAAGGAAAATGGAGGTAAGGTGATAATTATTGACATGGTGATAATTATTGACCATGGTGAAAGGAGCTAATGATATCACAGGTCAATTGAAACTCAGCTTTTCTTTGATCTACTGATGCTCGTTGACGTCAAAGGAAAAGAAAGAAATGAGAAAGAACGGGCAAAACTCTTCTACGAAGCAGGATTCAACGACTATAAAATTACTCAGGTAGGAGGCTTGAGAACCCTCATTGAGGTCTATTATCATTGATTTACTTTTAGCTATCTTTTTCTTGGTCTTCGTTCTGCTAGAAACTGGTATTTTAGAGGATCTTTAGTCTATGTGGTGTTGTTGTTGAATTTGTTGAACGTACTTGAATGTTTCATACCAAAATATGTATAATTTGAATAAAATAAATAATCAAACAGATAGTATTTAGATATTGAAGTTATGACAAAAAATTAAAAAAATTAAAAAAATACAGTAAATGTTGCCAATCCTTGTTCTTCGTTCATGTTCTAAATCAATCTGTTTGTGAGGCTGCCAATGTTTCAGTCCCATCGCCCTCCATGTATAGGGAAGAGCAAGCATTTTTCTTGTCCTCTGAGGAGATATAATCTTCGTCAGCCACTTCAAGTTTGCCATTGTCGGTAATCTTTCTCATAGTCCGCCAAGCATGGCTTGTTTGAGAAAAGAATATCATGTTATTGGCGTCAAAGGCCAGTTTCACCTGTGGCTCCAATAAGATTCTCATTTCATTTACCGCCGGCTAGTTATTACAATTGCTGCCCTCGAAGACATATTGAAAATGTTGTAGTAGTGAAAAGCAAGGATGTGAGGGATCTGCCAAATGCGGGTGTTAAGGTTGAAGCGTCTGAGATATCTTCACATCTCAGGGACGTGAATCACCACTTTGCCTGATTCCATCACAAAGCTCTACAATTTAATGAGCATGAGAACTCATGATTTGGAAGAGCCACCCAAGCGATTTGTGAATTTGATGAACTTGGGGCATTTCTGTATAAGATTCCTCTACACTTTTGTAAAGACTATCCCGAGGATAAAAAGTTCGCTAATCTCCGGACATTTGCCGTGTTTGTAGTTACTCAGGACAAAGGTTGCACCACCTTAAAGGTGGAATAGAAAAAAAGTGAAGGTGAAATAGAAATTTTGTTCAACAAGTCATTTTGTAAATGTGTGTTGTTACGAAACAAACTCTAATGAAAACATGATCCAAAAGAGAACTCTATAAGATTACACAAGTTCTTGGAAGAACTTTCACCATAAAATTTTCTTATGGTATGGAGATTTTGTTGCACAAGAACTTTTCGTCAAGACAAGTTCAGCATTTCAACAAGTTTTTCGTCTAACAATACAATTCTTCCTCTAGTCATTTTGCTCACAGCAATCATGGTAACAATCTGAATAAATTTCTAGTACCTATTGTCTTTGTCCACAGGCAAAGGCATGGTCCAGTAATTGAGCAGTGACAACATGCTTGTTTCAATGTCCATTCCCAGATGTCCTCTCACCAGTCAGACGAAGGGCCTAAGTAGACTTGTCATGATGCAATAATTTTCCAAGTATGGGTTCTCTGCCTCATTCTTCATGATTGGGTTCCTTTTTAGGCTTTTATGGAGCTATGAAAACAGAACATTTGATATGTTACCAATTATTTTGTTATATATTTATCTTCAAATAATGTGGTTAGTTTTGAAGTTATCATCCAAAACAAATTGGTTTTTTCAAACACCATTCCATCAGTCTTCATATAACATCTCTGTTTCTTGATTTCATCCACAAATATAAAGCATCCAACTTATGACAAGATAGAAAATCAATCTAAAGAATTATTAGAAGATAAAATTTAGGAGGGAAGAGATCTAAATTAAATCACAAGATTCTACACCAACATAATTTACAGCAGAAAAATGACCATTAAACTACAATCAAGAAATCTTACATTAATCATCAATTTTGACTTTAACCTAGAAATAAAAAAAGAGCTAAACAGCTAAATACTTGGGAAAATTTTTGATGAATGGTCTAAATTAAGGATGCAAGCTGTCTTCTTTCTTGATATATGTTTAGCAATCAATGTGTTTGCAGAGTGCCTTTAAGCCAAGTGTTCCTGGATTTACCACTGGCAATATCGGCATTCCTCTCCACTACAACTATAAAATTATCGACTTCGAAAACATCAAAGGACTTACCACCAACGGTAGTGGTCAAGTGGTTCCAAGTTTACTCCCAAATAGTTTGGTAATGCTGAGGTCATGAGTTCGAATCTTGACTAGTGCAGCCGGCTTTTGGAACTATACTTGTCCCTTGGTGGTGCTACTCTGACGGAGCCAGTGCTTGCAGTGATTGTTCAGTTGGTATAATATGTTTCCTGGTGAATACGAGAGTCCGAACATTGGATAGCGGTGTGCTTTGGTCGCCATCACTAACACCCACCTTTTTTCGTAGCCAAAAAAAAGAAGAAAACATCAAAGGACTTGGATTGTTTTGGCTAGTAGTTCTGAATTCTCTGATGAAAAATGGGGAAGAGACCATTAAGGCCCACCAGATGTTTGATTTTTGAGCTCAAAGAAAAGAAATGGGGACATGAGGATTGGATGCATATGAGTTGTCTGGAGAATGAACAAGTGGTTTATACTTTCGTACCAGTCATGGACTGTGGGCTCTTTTTTGTTTGCTTTTGTCAGGATTCCTTCCACTTTATATACGTTGTTAATGGACACGGTTAGGATAAGAAATTAATGGACGAGACAAGAGGTTTTGATTCATCCAATGGCTACAACGATTCTCATTTTTTTTTTTTGTTCAATTCATCTTTTATTGATAATATCAATAAGCTTTTACAATAATGCATTCCTGCACTAATACAAACAGTGACGCTTACACTTGCATGCTACCAATTGTCGTTTTGCCACTATAATTGCTGATTTAGCCAATTTTATCGAAAAAATAGAATTTGACCCAAAAGTAGAAGAATATCCCTAGTGTTAAAAAAATAAGTAGTGTGTCAAAATTTGGTGTTTACAGTGTGCCTCTCTTCGTTGGGAATCTCAAAAAGATTTCAAACAAAGATGTAGACAGTACCAGATTTTGACTCGGCTGAATGTGAAAATAAATGCCAAATGCAAAACGAAACAAACATCTAAACATGCATAGCATAAAAATGTGATGAAATGCAAACAGATAAATAAATGAACACATAAAAAGTGACTGAACTCTCTAAGAGTTGCCTACGTATCCAAAGGAAGGTACAAAAACACTCATGTAGATAAATTTAGTTTAAATGATGGTGAACGGTAGGTACAAAAATACTCATGCAGATGAAAAGCAAAAGAGCTAACCGAATTTGCATGGAGTTGCCTACGTATCCCATGTAAGGGAATCAAATCAAATGTAGTTTGAAAGACAATGGGAAACAAAAAACTAAAACACATAAATGACAGCTTGATGTAAATGAAACCCAAATAAACTATAGCCACCATTGATGCTTTGTAGTTGAAAAATTTTTTTTAAGGGAAAAGACATAAAAATAAATGGACTAGTATGATCACTAATGCATGAGATGACAAAAGAAAAACATGAATGCTGAAATAAGACAACTAAGCATGCAATTGAAATGAGATGATATCCAATGTTGCAAACATAATTACTAGGAATTAAAAAAAGAAACGGTACCTAATGCTATAGATTGAGCCTACTGTGAACTGAAATGAAAATTGGTACCCAATATTATGGATTGAGCCTACCAAGAACTATAAATAAAAAAGACTGAAATTAAAACGCGATGTCTAATATCTGGATTAGATCTTTCTGCCGAATAAGCACAATGCCTAATGTGAGGATTGAGTCTTTCTGCCGAAAATTGAAAACAAAAATGATTGAAATTAAATCGTAGCGCCCAATGCTTGAATTGAATCTTTCTGTCGAAAACTGAAAAACAAAACGACTGAAATTAAAGCGCGACATCCAATGCCTGGATTGGATCTTTTGGTCGGATAAAGCACGGCGCCTAATGTCAGGATTGGATTTTTCTGCTAGAAATTGAAAATGAAGTTCAACAGATGAGTTGGAACCAAAATGGAAGGAAACTCTGACGAACGAGTTGGAATAAAACTAAAAAGAAAACTTCGATGAACGAGTGGGAATAAAATTGAAAAGAAAATCCAACAGACAAGTGGAAGTCCAACGGACAAGTTCGAACTAAATTTGCAAAGAAACCTATTGGACGAGTTGGGGTCCAACAGACGAGTTGGAACTAAAATTGAAATAAAACTTAACGGACGAGTTTGAACCCAACGGACAAATTGGGGTCCAATGGATGAGTTAGAACTAAATTTGAAGAGAAAACCCAACAGAGGAGTTAAAGTCCAATGAACGAGTTGGAACTAAATTTGAAAAGAAATCCAACGGACGAGTTGGATTTAAAACTAAAAAGAAAACCCAATGGATGAGTTGGAATTGAATTTGAAAATAAACCCAACGGATGAGTTGAAATTAAATTTGAAAATAAACCCAGCGGACAAGTTGGAGTAAAACTAACAAAAAGTGGTGTACGAAATGTTGGACAAATCAAGACAATGTGCAATATACTGGACAAATACTGCAATATACTAGACAAAATACTAAACAAGTGCTAATTTGAAAACATAAACATAATGATGTGGTCCAAGTTGCTGGACAAATGCATAATCCTAGGCTATTGGGATTAATGAAAATATAAAGTTTGAGTTGCTAGACTTAAATAAATATAAAGCGGTCTAGACTGTTGGACAACTACCACAAATGATACTCAATTAAACAGAAAAAAAGGTTTTGATCCTCAGTCTGATTTCACACACGTGCAATTTCCTCTGCTGAAACACAATTTTGTTCCTTGCCTGGTATATGTGATAAATTGTGACAGCAAGAGACAGTCTAGCCGGCTCATCAGCAAATGCTTTAGTTTTGAAATTTTACTCTCAAGTTAAGTTCATCCATTCATCCATCCATTAGCTCCTCTATACATAAGATTCATGGCCCGAATTTGTTTCCAGATATCATAGCATACTTAACATTCAAAGGACAGATGATATCTATTTCTGTTTTCGAATTTCAGTTATAATGGTTCTTGATACAATGTAGAAATTAAAATTTATGAGCGAGTACATCACTGCTACAAATCTAAATATTAGCATGTGTATGCGTACACCTGTTCACTAGCACTTTCGTCGTGTTATTTCCAAACTCTTTCTTGAATTAGTTGTGCTATCGAATCACTTCAACAATTACTTTTATATGTGCAACAACTCTTGGGCCCTCAATTTGCATCATAATTTCATTTGACATTTATAACTACCCATTTTTTGTACTTACTTTTATTGAGAACATATCATTGACAATTATAGAAGTAATTGCACTAGGCAGTTAAGGGTGGGATTTACTTACTTTTATTGGGAATACATTTTTGGCAAAGATGATTACACGGGACAATAAAAGATGGAGATTAGATTGATTTGAAATTTGATGGCTGAGATTTATTGTCGAACACAATTTTTAATGACAGGCTAGAATTTGTGATTGACAACTTATACAAAAGTTATACATAGCAATTTTTGAAAGTATTGAAATAATTTTAATATGACTAAACGATCTATCCAATTTCTCAAAAAATAACAAGTTTTTCTTCTTTGTTGCTAAAATTTTGGAACACGTACCCCTTCTTTGTAAATATCCAAGTGGTCAATTAAAATCTCATAGGGTGAAAATAACTATTAAAATGTATGTACGTTTTTGTAACTTTCTAAATTACAATGCCCCTAGTGTCACGAAAATCCTGTCCGAAATCTATGGTTGGCTAAAGCTTAAAAATCTTAGCATCATTTTCTATTATTCATTGTCACTCCTCCAAACCAACACCCCCTTCTCGCTCTTATCTTTTGAGCTCGAACTAAGCATATTCTTTGATTATCGGAGCCATCTTTGAAGAACATCGTGGTAGATTTATGTGTGTTTCGTCCCCTTCATGTCACTTCACTTTTGTAGTAGCTGTGTATATGTTTCGGGCACCTGCATATCATTTCAGCAATGCACCGTCGTAAAATTTCGATTTTCACGTTTTATTTCTCTCTTTTTTGGAGAACATAACTCCAGACATTCGCAGCAAGTTTAGGACGATTGTTACAAACTGGATTCATCTTGATTAATAACGAGAAGTTGAAGTCGAAGAAGAAGTGAATTTTGAAAAAATTTGCCAGAGATTGATTTATTGTCTAAGTAATCTTGTTGAACTATGTCTAATTGAGAGCTCAAGATTGCAATGAATTCTGTCCATAGTAAGTTAAATATTAGCCATTCATGAGCTGTTGAATTGTATTGAGTCAGTTTTTCAATGAGTTACAACCAATTAAACGTTATATTTTCCAATTAAAATGAATTGCAACTAATTTGAAAAGATGTTGAGTGATGTGCGGATGATTATAACAAGGTTAACTGAAATTAGTAATATAATTGCTACACCTAAAACAGCCAAGAAGGGGTGGAAATTCAATATTTTATTTATCATAAAGATGCCTTTAAACAGGCTACAGGCAATAAAACACCAAGAAATCCAGCTAATACTCAAAAGACTTGAAACTGACTCCTAAATACTTGGTAACACAATCTTGACATAGAACAAACTCCTAAATACTTGCAACAACTTGCAATAACTTGTACTGACACAAACAAATACTTTTATCCAACAATCCCTCCCTTAACTGATATTGATGAAAAGGGGTGATCTGTACAACCATGATTACAGGCGTGATCATGTATACAGGAAGGCAATTGCATCTGGAGAATTTTCAGTGAAATTAGCTATGAAGAACGTAAGAACGGTAGATAAGAGTGTAGAACGAGTAAATTTAGTGTGGGGAAAAGGGTATACAACAAGATATACATTCATGCTTTGGTTTTGTGGCAAACAAAGATTGAATACAAAGCAGAGATTACAAAAGTGGGGATTCATCAAGAATCTACTTTGTGTGCATTGTGCAGTAACAAGAAGAAACACTGGAATATTTATATTTTGAACGTGAATTTAATGATAGCACGTGTAACAAAGTAAATCAAGTGTGCTTCATCACTGGGAGAGGTGTAAGGTGGCAGGAAATCGTGTTGGTGGAGTCATCATTGTATAAATAACTCTTTTTCTCATCAACTACGAAGATTGGCTTTGGTTGTAACAGTCTATCAAATTTGGCATGCTAGAAACAGTGTGATTTCAGAAGTAAAAGAAGATTAAGGCTTGCAGTACTGAATGTAAAAGTGAGAGAAGTAAGGTTGATAACAGCTACATGGAGTAAAGAAAACTGGAATTTACTTATGGAATGGGGAATCAACCCATGCCGAATGTGGAAAAATTGTTGCCCAATGTGTAACTTTATAGAGTAGATAAGACAAGTGCGAACTAACAAATAACAAGGAGGCTACCTCATATTGTAAAGCTTTTGATGATTATCGATGAACATATATTTCTTGCGCCAAAAAAAAAAAAAGAATAATCCTCATCTTAGGTTACGTGTTCTTCAGTAAAATTCTAAAATCTTCATAATAATCTTTTAAGTAAAAGTGATTATGTCTTTTGCTTCATGCACTATTTGTTTCTTTAAAAAACTTAGTCGGGGTCTATGCCAAAACCCTGACAGTTTCTTTTTCACAATAATTTGATGCCTTAGGGCATGTTATCAATAAATTTTTTAACCAGCTTTTAAATTATGGATTCACAATAATCTATTTTACTATTGTTCTTAAATTAATTTCTAACCAGATTTTGGATTTATTTTCAATAGCTTCTGATTTTTATAAAAATTGATTTTAAAAAAGCTAAAAATCAATTACTCTTAATTTTAGCTTAAAAATCTAAAAATATAATAGAAAAAACAAGTGAGAATATCACAAAAATAAAAAATTAAAATAAATTAAAAAAAAGCTATTGAGAACACACACTTTAGATTTTTTGTGTAACTAAAAATCTGAAAAGTAAAATTTGTTCCGTGGGTCTAATTGAGCACCTCATTTCAAGATGACAAAGATGCCCTCCAACAACTACTCTTTTTACAAAGAAAGACCAAATCACATATTTTCTCCTCTAGCTTTAGATGTCATGACTCAGTCTTCTTCTCACTCATCTCTCCCTATTGGTGACAATCGGCGAAAATCTCACAAAAATCACCGGGAAAGATGGGTGGAGATAACCGGAAAAAAAATCTAGGTAGAAATCGACGATTTCATGTACCAACGACGAGTGAAATGCAACAAGGATGACACGATCGGCGACCTGAAGAAGTTGGTTGCAGCGCAGACTGGAATTCGAGCCGACTAACTCCGTATCCAGAAGTGGCATACCACCTAGAAAGACCATATCACACTCAAGGATTACGAAATCCATGACGGCATGGGCCTCAAGCTCTACTACAATTGATTTCATCCTCATCTTTTATCTATCTATGTACTACTAATAGTAAGTGATGAATTTGTGACCGATGATGGATTAATTGTTTTAGAGTGGTTGCGATTTATTCTGAAATTTTTGTGATACTTTTTGATAGTGGATGTTTCTTTGTAAGATGATATTCTTGTTCTAGTAATAAAATTGCGTTTTTGTATTGTTTTTGCCGTCTTTGAAATTGGGATTTTTTTTTTTGGCTAATTAAGGTTTCTGTTTACTTTTGTTTATGAGCTTTTTGTTTGGTATATTTTTAATTTGGCTTATGATTGATTTCTTTGACTTAATTTAGGTCTAGGTTGAGGTGATGCGTCGATTATGAAATGTGTCTTTTTCAAGTCGTTGTTCTAGTTCTAGTACATGGCAATTAAATGTTGTTCAACAGCAGAAACAAAAGAAATTCTTTAGACCATCTTTGGAGATTGATAGGAACTTGGGGTTCTTTACGAATAGAGGGGTTTCCAAGATTCTTTGTGGGGTTTTTCAGTTGAAACCTCAGGTGAGTTTTGATGCAAGTTCTTGGTTTGATGGATGTTGTTAACTTTATTTTTGTTCTGTTTGGAAATCAGAATAGAATTTCAAGGAAGCCATTTTCTTGAAAATTTGATGTATGTGTAATCATAATCTTCTAAATACTGTTAGAGACCTTCTGATTTGAAGCTTATTTTAGCCTCTAAACCAATGTGGAGGGTCCTAAAGGGGCCAGCATTGTTACAAAATTGACATAGTTGGAATTTTCTTATTTGTTTTTTGAAAATTTATTGGATGCTTACAAGAGGAAATGAGATTAGCATTCTGCAGTTCTGACATTTGAAGTTAAAAACATTATATTGGTTATTTCTAAATTGCATTAACTTGCCTTTTAAGTCCGTATAAATGTTTTATTAAGGTATTTTTGTTAATGGATCTGTAATTCATAGTATCCATACACATAAATAACTTCTAATAAATATCTATGAGAAAACTGACACGCAGACAGTTCGTTGGATCTTAATTTCATCGGACCGGTTGATGAAAGATGCAAGAAAAGCTCAAGGGACACATCAGTTTGCATAAAAGTTTGCAAGATGTTTTTTCTTCCTGGTTGAAGCATTTTCTGTTTTTCTGTGGTGATAACATTTAATTTCAAGGCTGTTTTTTTTTTTTATTTTCTTGTTTTTGGAGTTGCAAAGTGTTTATGTCTTTAGGGGCGCTCCTTTTAGTAATTTATACATGCCCACGTTACTCATTTTGATATGGTTTCAGTTGTTATGGCAATAAACTAGGATTTGCAAGAGGGCTAAACACTTATTGGCAAAATGTAAGTCAGAATTTGGAGAAACCAATTCATATCTGACAGTCAAGAGTGTTTTGCAAGGATTTGGAAACTAAATACGAGCAAAATCTGATATGGAACAAAGTATTTATCATGCCAAGCGATCATGAAGCTTTTTGCTTGACTTCAAGAGTATGATTTCTCTTTATTGAGCATCACTAAGCCATATTTTTCTCTTGAATATTGATACGCTGACCACATTTTCTCTGCTGAAAAACTGGATTTTCTGCTGTCAAAGTTGATAAATTTCATAAGGACTTTATCAAGATTTTTGTTTGTGTGTTCTTCTGATGATATTAGCTCCATGTTTTGACATACGGTTTCACAGAATTGTAATAAAATGTTCTGTATGTGAATTTGGAATAGTCTAGCCTGCCTATTATTGTGCAGAATATAATGCATGTGAATTGAGCTTTTTTTTTTTTTTTTTTTCTGAGCTTATTGAGCATATCCATGTAAAATATCTAAACTTCCTGATTCTCAAAATTGGGTTTGGGATTTTTAGTGCAGAAATAACATGGATGGTCCAAACTGCAGCCATTGAGTGTTTTATTGTTGAAGCTGCATTTGTTGCTACTTGATTTCTTATGATCATCTGTGCACTTTACGGAACTAAAGCCAGTTATTGTTTTGAAAATGATTGTACAACTGCACTCTCTTCCTTTTGCATCAAAGTAGAAGCATAGACCACTATTGTCCCTTCTAACTCTCGAGTACCAGAAATTTCAAAGTCACATGGGTTAATTTTCCGGGCTGAGCTAACTACTTTTTGGTCTTTCTTATGCATTGAGGATTCCACTGTGTTTAGAGGATTGCGCTGCACTGTTATGGAAATGGTCAAAGAGATTGTAGTCTTAGAGCTCATCAAAGAGGGGGACAGGCCTTTCAGAAATTGTTTTTCTGATGAGAAATCCACATATACAATCTTTCCTTGCTCCTCTCCTTTGTTACACACCTGTATTTTATCACATTCTTTATGATCAAAGACCGCTTCAGCACTTCGAATTGGATCCCCATGAATTTTATTTGCCTGTTGTCAATAAGATGATGAATAACAAATTAAAACTTAAAATATATCTTAGAACCTCTGTATCGTGACCTTCTTTTGTTGTAATTCAGAACTGTACTCAGGCAATGTAATTCAGAACTGCACTCAAGCAACAATGGTCCTTGCCATCTTTTGTTGTTATACAGAACTGTACTCAAGCAACAATGGTCCTGACTGAAGGGAACTCTTTAGTATTTCTTCCACCAATCTGCTTATCACATCATCTGGTACTGATTTTATGTTTACTTTCTCTTGCATCTGCGTTTTGGATATGTCAATGTTTAAACAAAGATTAAATTATTCAACAATAAGGTAAATGTATCAGTACCCATTTACTCTGAAATATTTGATAGACAAACCTGGCGATTCACAAGATTCCCTAGGAGTGATTCGAGTGTAACAGTTGCCAATCTCTGACCATAACGTTCGCCAAAATGCTTCCTGATTGATCGAAGTTCTGGTAGATCAAATCTTGCTGATGCAAGTATAAGACTTCACACTGCTTCATTTAATAATTGGGACGGTCCCAGTAACCACAGAAACATAGCATCACAGGTCTACCATAGCATAGAGTAACTTGAAGACAAGGTCCAAAAAATACGAGGAAGTCAAGAAGTTGATGATTTAGCTTAAAATACTGTATAGACATATTTGTTTCTCCGAATGAAAGGAAGATTAATGATTTTAAATTCACAGAATTGATCCAACAGATCATATGCTGCCACCAAGCATTCATCCTTGAAGAGCTGCTCAACCTGAAAATTTGTTAAAAAAATGTGAGAAAGGAAAATTTGTTTCTCCTGTTTCAAATTGTCCAGTAAATTTTGGTGAAAATGCATTCCATGACTCTTTTCAAATTGTCCAGTAAATTCTGGTGAAAATGCATTCCATGACTCTTTACTGACACTTACCACAATATCTGTAGAGAGATACAAGGTTCAGACATAGGCATTAAACATCAATTGCCTCTAATACATTTGACAAGCACAGTGATATCCTCCAAGGTTTCTGCTATCCAAACTTTAGCTATAGCCCAAGGAATATTTTTTAGCCTTGGGATTTCTAGTATTCATAGCGTAAATTTCTCCAATAATTCTATTTAATCTTGTCAAAAGAGATTCTATTATGCTGAAAATTTCTCTTATCTATTTCGGTTGCTTGTTGGTATTCTTGGAATGTGTTTTTTTTTTGGGGGATAAGTCTGATCCAAAATTATGATTCATAATGTATTTGTTGGTATTTGCTTGTTGGCACTATTGGAACTTTTTTTTTTTTTTTTCTAGATAAGTCTGATCCAAAATTTTGATTCATAATGTATTTGTTGGTGTTTTTAAGGCCTTTGTTCATTTCCAATTGTTCTTGTTCAAAACTTAAAGAAATTGGGTTTCCCAAATGCCAATTTCTTCCCTTTGACTCATGTCTTATGATGTCTCTTTATTTAGTCTCTAGTGGTCAATATTTTAGGATCTCCAATATCCTAGGATCACCTTTTTAGCCACCAATATTTGGCTTAATATTTAACCAGTATTGCAATCAAATACATTGCTTATATTTAAAATTCTACTACTATGATTGTAAAAATGTGACTTTTTGATAATATTTCATGTTTATGTAAAGGTAGATTTTTTTTTTTAATAATCCATTTTCACTTGACAAGTGCAAATATGTAATAAAAAATATTTATTTGGAGAAAAAAGTTTTACATTGAATGCACAAGGATATTTTAGAAATTCGGGCATAGATATAAGATTTTATAGCTTTTTTTTTTTAGAACATTCCGTATTAGCTTTTAGTCAGCTTTTTTAAAGAAAACAAGAACAGTTATTAGAGTTTGAAAAATCATCTTTTTGTTTCTTAATCATTATTTGTTTAATAAGAGTAAACATCACAAATCACCTGAGCAAACTTATCCGTACAATCACGGGAATTTCAAGCTGGAAAAGTAGAGCACAACAAAAAAATCACTCTCCGTTCTCACCTAAAAGTCAAAAAGCAAATCCAAAAGCATGGCCCACAAATATTGTCATGGGCCTCATGGCCTGTCCTTTTCCCTTTGCACACCTCACCTAAGTCTTAACAGTTGATAAAGAATGGCCCACAGATTTTGTCATGTGTTTTGCATTGCAGGCCTCTTTCTCACCTAAAGCAGGTCTCAAAAGCATGGGCTGGCTTATTTTGTCAGGGGCCTCTTGACTGTTCCCTTTCCTCCTGCAGACGACATGTGGACCGGCCCTGTTTATTATCAAAGACAGAAAGCGTATGTTGTCATGGCGTGTTCTGATCCTTTTATACGCCCCCGCGTAGACAACCAACCGGTCTTTCTTCTTCTTATAAGGTCCACTTCCACCTACTTTTTCTGTTGGTGACTGGCACTTCCACCTACTTTTTTTTTTTTTTTTTTTTTGGGTGACGCGCACTTCAATCACCCGCCTTCAATTTGCTTTTGAGTATTAAAAGTGTCTAACTCTTAAAATTACATTATCTCTAATAATGTTGTTATTATTATTATTATTTTTTATTTTTAATAGGTTGTCGTCAGTATCACAGAAAGAATAATTGCAACGTGATTAATGTGAGTGAGTCTCATTCCCAGTCTATAAAAAGCGAAATCTACCAGTTATAATTCTACACACCACCAAGAAGAAACAATCCTTCAGTTAGTTAATTAAACAATGGATTTGGCTAGAAATGGTGATCGTGCTGGAGAGCTTCTTCAAGCTCAAGCTCACATATGGAACCATATTTTCAACTACATAAATTCTATGTCCCTCAAATGTGCAGTTCAATTAGGCATTCCGGATATTATAGAAAAACACGGCCAGCCAATGACCCTTGCTCAATTGTGCCATGCTCTTTCCATCAGCAACACGAAAGCCTCATTTCTTTATCGCCTCATGCGGGTTTTAATCCACTCAGGCTTCTTCATCAAAGCAAAGATTCCTGGAAATGAATTGGAAGAGGGTTATGAGCTCACTTCTGCTTCTAAACTTCTATTGAAAAGCAACCCTTTTAGCGTGACACCATTTTTGTTAGCCATGCTTGCTCCGATCAGTACCGATCTGTGGCACCATTTTAGCAAGTGGTTTCAAAGTGATGATGAAACCCCTTTTCATACTTGTCATGGGACGTCAGGTTGGGAGATGGCCAGCCAGGAACCATGGATTAATCAATCCTTTAACGAAGCAATGGCTAGTGATGCCCGGCTGCTTAGTAGTATCCTGATCGAACATTGTGGGCATGTCTTTTCAGGGTTGAATTCGCTGGTGGATGTTGGTGGTGGAACTGGAACTTTGGCTAAGGCCATTGCTGATGCTTTCCCTGATCTTAAATGCACCGTGCTTGATCTTCCTTATGTTGTTGATGGTTTGGATGGAGGTAGAAAGAACTTAGCTTTTATTGGAGGAGACATTTTTGAAGCCGTTCCCCCTGCAGATGCTGTTTTATTGAAGGTAGAAACCAGTGTATTTATGGTCCTTATTTTTTTGGCTTGCTTACTTGTAAGAAAACAGCCATTTGTATATGTTTTAAAGTTACACATCCTTTAACTAATTGTCAATCTATTGTGATGTAAATGGGAATTAAACAGTGGACATTGCATGATTGGAGTGATGAGGACTGTGTGCGCATACTTGAGAAATGTAAACAAGCAATTCCTAGCAAGGAAAATGGAGGGAAGGTGATAATTATTGACATGGTGATAAATGACCAGCAGAAAGGTGCTGATGATGGTGAACATAAGTCAATTGAAACTCAACTTTTCTTTGATATGCTGATGATGGTTGATACCAAAGGAAGAGAGAGAAATGAGAAAGAATGGGCTGAAATCTTTTCTGCGGCAGGATTCAAAGACTACAAAATAACTCACGCACTGGGCTTGAGATCCCTCATTGAGATCTATTATTGATTTACTTTTGGTTTTCCGTTTCTTGGTCTTCGTTCTTCTAGAAACTGTTTTGAGCGAATCTTTAGTCTCTATGTGGTGTTGTTGTTGGATCTGATCGAGAGTGTGTCGAGATAGATCTATTGAGAGATGTATCATCAATAATTTGTTTGGGAGGTGACAACTCTGTACCGTGGCAATAAGATATTCAATAAGATATTCAGCCATAATAAAATCTAACAACATTTAGAATAAAGGATGATCAAAGTATAAAATTAACAACTAATAATCCATTGTTGTTGAGAAAGGGACTCCAAATCACAATAGAGAATCTTGTGGGAACGAAGCAGAAGTTGCTAGCAATTAAGTGGATAAAACCACCATCAATTTTACTCTATAGTGGAAATTGCTCAAAAAATAACAATAAAAGAGCATTGACCCGCTTGTTGATCTCGAAGTGGTCAACCGAGTATGGCATAAAAATTCTAGATGATCAATAATATAGTTACTTTTGAATCTTTTGACGAGTCTCAAGACCAGCCTTTTTATATTCCAAATATGTGCACTTTGATTATTTTTCAAACAAGTCTCTCTCCAAATTTTTGGGGATGAAGATTGTATTCTAAAGATTGAAAAAAAAAAATTAGGAAGCAATGAAAGAAAAGTAATTATTTCAATAATCCTTATCTTATGGTTCTGTAGTAAGATTTTAAATTTTAAGATAATGTCGCGCCTTGAAAACTACGGTGGGGAACCTTTTCGAAAAATGGTTCTTTTTGGGTTTTTGAAAAAATCGTGCGTGTGTGATAAAATCGGTTTTTTGATGAAAAAATATTTTTAAAAAAATGGTATTTTGAAAAATAAAACAAGGCTGGAACTATAAATGCGATAGTTTTGGCCAAATATTTTGAAAAAGGGATTTTTTAAAAATGAAGTCACCACTTGGTATTTAGTTAGGCTGTACCAAGTCACTCGAAAAAAAAATCATTTGACAAAACAAAAATAATAATAATAAAATTTCTTTCAAAATGTTTCAAAACCTTTTTTCAACTCTGGTATGCAAAAACGAGAGAAAGGTTTGGTAGTCACATTTGAAAAAAGGAAAGGCAAAGGCTCGTTCGTAAGACACCATGTCTCCTTAGCTGAGGTTAGTTACGAGGTTTAATAAAAAAATTTTAAAATAACCTTAAATTTTATTGCATTTGGACGTGTCTAAATGAATGAAAATCTAAATCTAATGTAATGTCGAGAAGGTCAAAATGTCCCGTCGAGACTTGATTGGGGATTATTGCATTAATTATGAAACCCAGAATGGTGCCTCGAGGGAGTCACGAGTATGATGCAAAAATGGAATGCAAAAAGAAAAGAAAAATAGTCATGTAAATAGTAAGTGATCGAAGAAAGTGGCGACATAGCATAATGGATAGGGGGACTAAAAGGTCATGACTAATTATTCCTACTCACGGAGGGGAAACGGCATGCTAAGGCCTATGGAAGGCCAAACTTGCTCATTTCTCACGTGAGTAGGGAACTATTTCTAGTTGGATCACACGAATGACCTAAAATTCTAAGTGAAATGTAATCTAAATATCATACACGAAATGTGTCAACAATAGATAATAATAATAAATAAATAAATAAACCACACAAAAAATGGAAAAAAACCTAAAAAGACAAATAGTGTGTGAAATGATATGAAATGCACAGGAGTGAATCTAACACTAGGATGACCTAAGGGTCTAGTTTTGGACTAGCCTTTTCTATAAATTCCGACTAGCATTGGACTAATGGGGAAGCAACAAAGTCACAACTAGCATTGGATAACTGTAGTGACGTCGCAAATTAAACATGAATAAAACCATAATAGAAGTAAATAAACATATAAAAAAATATAAATCGCATATGAGCAACTAAAATGTAAACATAATATCTAAGATACGCAAATAGGCAAAAATAAAGGAAATTGTGATCTATCTATTACATTTCTGCCAAATAATAAAATTTGAAACTAAATAGCATAAAGTATATAAATATGCAAAAAGTATGTAAAATAAGAAACACATGAAGAAAATGCATTAAAAATCACATAGGAGCACATTGAAGCACATAAAGAGAAATTAACGAGAAATAGGGGTATCTCTTTGAAGATATGGTGTTAATGCTAAGAAAACAACTAACATGTCAAGGTACCTCGATATAAATAAATAAAGCCTAAAATATGTAAGTATTGACAAATTGGGTTGAAAATGTAAAGTCTAGCAACTAAGGGGAGTAAAATAAAGTTATATAAGACTTAAGGGGTAAAAATTAAAAATTCGCATAAGTCTAAGAGGTAGTGATGCAAATGAAAAGTAAATTAAGGGGTAAAACAATAATTTCAGCAAGTTAAAGGACATAATTGCAATTAACCAAGACTTAATTGAAATCGGATGAAAGCTTGGGGGTTACTTTGAAAATATCAAGGACCCAATTGAAAAGAACTAAAAATTTAGAGAGGCTAATCTATAATTATAGAAGACTTAATTGCATAAAATAAAAGAGGTTAGGGGGCATATTAACAATATTAAAGAAAACAAGGGGGCTCAAACATAATTATAGAAAAATGACCTAGTGGTAGTTCAATAAAAAAAAAAGAAAAAAGAAAATGACCTAGTGAAAACATGCAAATTAAAACTAAAACTAAATTAGTTAATTAAATTAAGTACTAATCAAGCTAAAATTAAACAAATCAAAACCAATTAAAAGAAAACTAAGCTAAAACTAACACATAAGGAACAAATCTTTAAACTTCCCCAAGATCCAAATAAGTTAAAACAAAACAATTAATTGTCAAATTCAGTTTTAGAAAACCTTCTCCTAAATTCATTTTTCTTCTTCTTCTTCGAATGCACAAAATAGCCTCACCCCTCTCCATTTTTAAGTGGATTAGGTTAACAGGCTCTACCATGAACCCAACAGTAGATATGGGCTACCAATCCACTGTGGACCCAACGGTGGGATAGGGGCTACCAATCCACTATGGACCCAACGGTGGATAGGATTGGTGACCTCTTATCCACCGTTGGGTCCACAATGGAGCTTGTTGATCCGGTCCATCTAAAAAAAACCTCCAAAAACAAAATCCAGGCTTTCTCCCGCGTGCATGCGCACTCTCTCTCTTTCTCTCTCCTCTCTCATATTCTCTAGCTCTCCGTCTCTCTTTCTCCTCTTTCCCGTCTCTCTTTCTCCTTCTATATCTCACTGTCTCTCTATTTTTCTATTTCTTATTCTTTGGTTCTCTCTTTTCTTCTCCTCTTTTTCTCTTTCTCTATCCACCGTCTCTCTCTTTCTCTCACTCTCTCTGATTCTACCCTCTCTTTCCTGTTCTCTTTTTTCCGTCTTCTATTCTCTCTCTCCCTTTTTCTTTCTCCTCTTCCCGTTCTCCCCTTCTCTCTATCTTTCTCTCCATTTTCTTCTTCTGACCCAAATTCCTCACAAGCTCATCAAAATTACATCAACATTTCACTAATTACATGTTACCAAAAGAAGTAAAGAAGTTAAGAGAGTTTACTTGATTTGGTGAAGCCACCGATGGATGGGCTTGGTAGTGGAGCTCTGACCAACAGCTCTTTGTTATGAGTGGTGGTTGTGATACAGTGAGATGATGGCCACAGAGGCTGAACGGTGGAGAATTTGGGTTGCAGTTGGTGTTTGTTGATTAGGTCTTGTTGGTCATGATTGAGAGTAGTGTGACGAAATTCAGTGGTTTGTGGAGGGGAAAATCGGTGATTATGGACCGTTTGTGGTGTGAATTGGTGGTGAATTTGCTGATTTTTGGGTGGTGGTAGTTGAGGGGGGCTATTTATGTAGTTTTGGGTTGGTGATTTTTGTGTAAGTGTGTGGTTCATGATTGGTGGGAGAAGGGTTGAGATAGGAGAAGTGGTGATATGGTTGTTTGTTGGTGATTTCCAATGGTTTGTGGGGCTAAAATTGGGGTTTGTGGGGCCTAATGGTGGTAGTTTTGGGCGCTACAATGGTGGCCAATGGTGGTTGTGATAAGCTTCGAGTAGCTGCTGCAGGGTTTTGGTTGTAAATTGGGATAGGAATTGGGGTTCTTGGTTGAAGGCAGAGGTGACGAAGAGGGCTTCTTTGGTGAATTTTGGCTTTTTGTTTGGTTGACTGGGTATTTTGGTGGGGTTTGTGGGTGAGGGAGGAGCTGTTTCAGCTGACTGGTGATTGTAATTATGACTCTGTACAATGGCTGTGTGTGACTATTGCTGGTGGAGGTGGTTCATTCTGGGGTGTTTTTGTTGGTGGTTCTGGATGGAATATGATGGTTTAAGGGGAAGTTGGGGGCTGCTGCTTGTGATTGTGTGTTGTTTGTTTGTGTTGCTGTTGGTGATGCTTAGCTGTTGTGGCTTGATGAGGATTGGTTTTGCAGGTTTGGGAGGTTGATTTTGGTAGAAGTTGGTGTTTGTTTGGTGCTGTGGGTGATTCAGGAGAGGAACTGGTGAAATTGTCTTAGGGATGTTGGCTATGGAAATTGGATGTTTGTTTGGTCTATGTTGTAGGCAGTTTGAAGCTAACTGTGTGTTTATGTAAGACCGTGTGTCTTGATTGCTTGTGTGTTACTCTATGTGTTTTGTGTGTTGTGTGTGTAATTATGTCTCTATGAAGTAGTGTGTGAAAAATCGTGTGTGAGAGAGTGAATCTGTTGTGTGTGAGAGTGTGCAGTGCGTGACTGCTGTGTGTGAAAAATGAAAACTAGCGTGGCTTAAAATCCCTTGTCTTTTCTTGAAACTTAAAAAAGTACGCTAAATGGAAAGGCTTCTTTTGAGATTTTAGAATTATATCAAAATACCATTCTTGTAATATTTGGTTTCCAATTAATTAATTTCTAAATAAGTGATTTAATAATTAATGTATTTCTTAAAATACTCTTATTTTTTAAGTTATAGTTACATTAAAAAAGGGATAGTAATGGAACTAAAAAAGTAGATTGATTAAAATCCTAATCAAACTCAATCTTCTTTTACAAGTCTTACAAACATTTTACAAGTACAAACTTAAATGAGATTTTTCAAAAATAAATATTTATTGTTTACTATAAAAATTTATATTTTCCTCTTTCATAAAATATTTTTAATTAATCTATATATAAATTTAAATTTCATAATCTAAAAAAAATATTTTAGCCAACAAAAAAATCCTCTAATGTACAAAAAAAATATAAATCATAATGTATTTAGGATTTGTTGGGCAACTGTCATTTGTCTTAGGAAGGGCCACGTGAAATCCAATATGGGCCCCATCGAGCTACCTCGAATGCCTGCCTTCGATGCTTCCAGTTTGGAATTAGAATAAATCTCTGCCCTTCATCTTCTAACTTAGTCATGGATTAATCATTTTATTCTTGACAACGAAATAATTGTGTCCAAATATTCAATTATTTAAATAAGTCATTTGGAAATATTAATTGTGGTAAAATTATATAAAAGTCTCATATGATACTTCATAACTATAATAGAGATATGTAAAATTATAAATCAACTCATCCAAATCTTAAGGATTTCAAAGTATGATTACATCTTTTTATACAATAACAAGTTACATTTTATACGATAACAATTTTGAAAATTTTTTAAAAGATTTCATAACTTATTTCGGAAGGATATTTTAAAGAAACCATTATTATGCCAAAATCTTTCTTTTGCTATTGGAGATATTCATCTATTCTATTCAAATTCTTTTATAAAAGAAAATAATATATGAAGTTAATAGATGTAAAACTATTGAAGTAAATTTAGTAGTATTTTTGTACTTGAAATGTAGGTTTTTAATAATAGTGATTATTTTCTATTTGTTTTTTAAGGATATAATTAATTGGAATCTCACATAATTTTTAGACATGATTTTGAAAAAATAGTAAACCAAATTATTATCATTAATTTTTCCATTATATCATTTATTAGACAAATTTATTATATTATTTATTAAATGACTATCAAGCATGTGAAGCACATGCCCCATTTCATAATCTACAAAAAAAAAAATTAATTTTATGTTTGATATTTTAGCACTTAATGTATTTCTTTAAATATTCTTATTTTTGAAGTCTAATCACATTAAGAATGGACATTTACACAAACATAAAGAGTTAGATTAATGAGGTTCTAATGAAACTCAACATTTACTCTCAATTATTTTTCAAGTCTTGTACAATAAATTCAATTTAAATTTAAATTAATAAAAATACCAAAAATGAACAAAATATACATTAAAAGGAATAAAAACTCCTTTTCACGAATAAAATTGGAAAAGAATCTAATGCAAAACTGAAAAACTACCTACTTTGCATCAGTTTAAATATCATTTCTTTAGACATCGTCTAAAGAAATATTATATTTACATATAGTAATAACTATACCGCGGCTAATCCCAAATTTTTAAAAGTTATAGGTGTAGGAGCCATCTTGATATGTAGTGGGTTAAAACATGAATTTTTTTTTTGTTCTTTTGTGGAGTTATTTTTATGTTTATCTCAATCATTATTTACATATAGATGATTAAACTTGACACATTTTTTGCTTTAAATTCACAAAAAAGCCTACTTTTCGTGCACAAATAAAAAAAAAGCAAATTACACGCTAGGAGTATAAAGTTAGAAAGAGGTAACCACACCCTTGTT
This sequence comes from Mitragyna speciosa, assembly GCA_024721245.1. Classification (NCBI taxonomy): domain Eukaryota; kingdom Viridiplantae; phylum Streptophyta; class Magnoliopsida; order Gentianales; family Rubiaceae; genus Mitragyna; species Mitragyna speciosa. Next base: position 6,756,549 of record CM045572.1, read on the forward strand.
AAATCAAAATTAATAGAAAACACAAGAAGGGGATATTTAAAATTTTCCTATCTGATTTTTTATTTTCTATTTAATGGATACTTTCTTGATTGGGCAAGACCAATTTCTTTAATTTATCATTCATATTAAAATAAAAATAGTATCTTAATTTTAAATTTTTTATTCAAAATTATTCTCAGTCATTACATAATAAATCAATTAAATTATCAACTAGAAACAATCGCTCATGTATTATTAAGAATAGACGTTATGTTACCTTGCTTTAAAATGCCATAAAAGTATATAGCATAGTTCCAAGAGAAATGAAAAATATTACGTTTAATTCACCCACACTAACTTGAAAATCATAATGCAAAATTAGTTAATCAAAATCCTAAAATTTTGAATCTCATTAAAATTAAAATTTAAAAGATATAGTAGGTTAGTGAGTAGATTAAATTTAAAATCATAAAGATAAAAATAAAATCATTCTATCATGCATTGATCAACATTAATTTATAAAAAAAAAGCCTTTTTAGAGAAATATAAAATGCCAATCCTATTTTTTAAATTCTAAATTGAACTTAAAATAATTTTAAAAAATTCTACATTATTATACCTTGAATACATTTAACACTGCTATTTTGTTGCCTTTCTTTACTATGATTTCATTTATAAAAATTGAAAATAACAACTTTAGCATATTAAATCCAATATGAAAACTAACTATTATTACACTACCTCACAAAAATATTGAAGTAACATATCCCATGGACCGAGAGGCAAGAAAGTTTTTTTAATTAATCTTGATTGAAAAAAAATTTGAAAATACCTAAACTGAATATAGAATACAATCCAGAATGGATGGATTTAGAATTTAGGTGAATTGCTGGATTACGATATTTATTATTTAAGAAATTTTCATATTTTTCAATTTTGTAATCACATTAGTACATTAACATAAAAAATAATATTAGGAAACCTAAACACAAAATGTCCTAGGAAATTACTTTAAAACCTAAAAATATTATGAAAAATAAATAAGTCAATGTTTCAGGAGACTTAGTGTTAAATTTTAAGAATATATTCCGACTATAAAGAGTCATAAAAAATTGAAATTTTAAAAATGTAAACCTTGTTCTTGCAAAAGGGTTGTCATGTATAACAGGGTTTCATGATAATCTTCAATCATTAAAACTTCTTTATGTCAGAAATATATGATTTTTTTATTTAATATAGCATGAGATTTTGAATGTGGCATTTTGAATTCGAATCAATTTTTTTAACAACTAATAAGGTAGTTGGACAAATATTTATCATTTTTTAATATGAAAGTTAATTAGTGTTCAAATTCTATTTAGTATTAAAAGGCTAATGTTTTGATAATACACAAAGTAATTAATCTGATTATGAAAGGGTTTGATCAAAGAAAAATATGTAATTTAGCTAACGAATGCTTTAGTGTGTTGGTTAAGTAAACTTTCCAGCATTACTTATTCAAAAAATAAAGTTAATTAAAAATAGTATCTAAATATAAGAGGTGTCATAATATGAGTTTATGCATTATAAATGAAAATTTTGTAGTTTTAAATTTTCATATAATACAAAATCAAGGCATGTCCTTATTTCTTGAACTCAGAAGAGAAAAAGGAAAAACCAAACTGATAGAAAGTGGAAGGTGAGAAGTTTAAACATGAAAACGCATTAATTTTTATAATAAATATAAAATATAATATTTTGCAAGTCTCATGAGGATATAGTTATTAACAAATTTCAAAACTCATCATTCTCATAATATATGATATTTTAATTGACATTGAAAATTTATATATACTTATTACATTAATTTTTGAGTTTGACTAATAACACTAAGTGATTCTACCGAGTGATCAATTATGTTAGTGTCTACTAAAAAAGCCAAATAATCAATAATATTAATTATAAAATAAGAATTTCATAAAAGTATCTATCAATTGCCTAAGATCATTAAAATGAGTCAAATTTAAGTCAATCATATATAAAGAGTACTTCGTTATAAATATATTGAAAGTGTATCATTTAAATATTTGAAAGAAAGAATTGGGCTATTAGTTTTTTAATATTTATATGTGTAAAAAAATACAAAACAAATGATATTTAATTTTGAAGAACGTGCTATACATAGAGATGTAGTTTCTTTTTTTATAATTATCTTTATTTTGGAAAAAAATAAAACATAACATATATTTTAAAATGTTCAGGTGCACAATTTTTTATGTGTTAAAGCATAGAAGAAAGAGAAGAATATCACCATTTATGTGGAAATAAGATAAAAATTATGATAAAGATAGATATAAAATAGTAAAAAAAAAAAACCTAACTAAATAAGATAAATCATCACAAGATTGCAAATGCATATGTCAAAAAAATAGTTGTACATTTTGATTACATAATCAATCCAAACAAATGATATAACTTAGTTAACTTATTAATTTTACACAATAGTGGCAATATGTTTGTATGCAACAAACAAGTGCTACTTTTGAAATAATTCATTATCCGAAAGTTGGAATCACTAGATTTATGCGTGCCTTTGACAAAGTATTTATATTACCCATTTAACTTGTAAATTGTCCTTAGTTGATATGCTCATATGATAAAGTTATCATCATTCTTTTCTTTTTTTTTTTATCAACCTATACTATTACATTTGGGGAGGGGGAATAGTTAGTTGAGATTCGAATCCCCCGACCTCTGGGGTGGAATCACAGAGCTCTAACTGTTTGACTCTCTATTCGTTCTCGTTATCATCATTCTTATATACATGTTAGATTAATTAAAAAAAGAAATCATAATAGACCAATTTAAAATGAGTAAAAGTATAAAAATTTGTAAAATAAGTCATTTGAAAATATTAATTTTGATACAACTATATTAAAGAGTCATTTGATACTTTATAGATATAATAGAAAATATGTAAAATTATTAGTCAATTTATCAAAAGGTTAGGGATCTCAAGCACAATTACATCTTTTTATATAACAACAAGTTACCTTTTATATGACAACAATTTAAAATTTCAAAAGATTTCATAATTACTTTTGCAAGGATATTTAAAAAAAACCATCATTATGCCAAAAGATTTCTTTTGCTATTGGAGACATTCATCTATTCTATTCAAAATCTTTTAGAAAAGAAAATAATATATGAAGCTAAGAAAAACTTGGGGTTCTTGACAAAATATTACTTACGACATGCACATCAAAGTTTCGATTAATGATAATTTGTAGCTTAGATCTATGTGTATTGTTCTGTCTATAAATATGTTACTAAATATAAATACGCACTAGTCCAAAAATGTCATTTCATTCAAGAAAATTTACATAGAATTTTGAAGTTGGAAATAAAATAAAGGGAATGAGATATCCTGCATTAATAAAATTATTCAATTTGTTTAACTCTTTTTCTTTTTATGTATCTGCATTTTGAGTTTTCACAAAGAATAAACAATATTATTTGTTAATAGAACTTATAAACGTGCAAAGCACATGCCCAATTCCTAGTATACATATATGCACATATGTGTGTATGTGCATAGACGTATATATATTCAAGGTTTTGTAAGAAGTAAATGCTCTAAAAAATCACATAATAATTCATTTTTTTCTGTGATTCAGTTCTCCATGTTGCAAACTCTAAACGTATCACTCTCTTATGTTTTTCCCCTTTTATCATGTCGAACGCAGACCAAGACTGCTCCATTTATTTTGTGAATTTGTTTACTCGTATGTGGTGCCGGTGCTTCAGATCAAATTGCATATTGAAGTTGTATAGCCTCAAACTAAGTGTACTGTAACTTATATGCAAGAGCTCAAAAAGTTTTTCTACATCAATGACCCGCGAGTTTAACGCGTATTTCAATTAAACGCCAAAATGTACAATCGTAATTATTTCATAAACACGTTTTACACATCGACTGAAATCTCACAAATTCGATGCCTTACAAATCAATTTACCCAAATTGTGTCAAAATTCAAAGATTAGGTTCCTATGGCCACCAATCAAAATATTGTAGTACACTTAACCTATCTATCGAGAGCCAATTCCAGGAATTGTCAAGATAGAATTGTTACCCACAAGCTATTGCTTGTCACCGTCAATCAACCTCCTTCACTTTGTTTCTGAGTTGATCTCATTGTTTATTGACTAATTTTTAAGGACTCTAGTAGTGTCACTAATACTGATTTTGAAAGTTACATAGAGGCAATAATTTTTTTAGTGTTATTTTCTAACGCATTAGATTTTAGAAGACTATTTAAATATTATGAAATAAATGTGGATGTTCCTCAATTTTAGAGATAAAAAAAATAAGAACCTTTCTTTAAAGAGATTGAAGAAGTAGTTAGTGATATTAGAAGTGCCTATAACTCTTAAATTACAGTACGGCTAGTATTATTATTATTTTTATTTTTAATAGGTTGTTCTCAGTATCACACAAGAAATTATTGCTACGTGATTCACGTGAGTGAGTCCCATTCCCAGCCTATAAAATGCGAAATCTACTAGTTATAATTCTACACTCCGCCAAAAAGAAACAATCCTAGAGTTAATTAAACAATGGATTTGGCCAGAAACTGGTGATCAAGCTGGTGAGCTTCTTCAAGCTCAAGCTCACATATGGAACCATATATTCAACTTCATAAATTCTATGTCCCTCAAATGTGCAATTCAATTAGACATTCCGGATATTATCCACAAACATGGCCAGCCAATGACCCTTGCTCAATTGATCCATGCTCTTCCCATTAGCAGTGCAAAAGCCCCTTTTGTTTATCGCCTCATGCGGATTTTGATCCACTCAGGCTTCTTTATCAAAGCAAAGATTCCTGGAAATGAATTGGAAGAGGGTTATGAGCTCACTTCTGCTTCTAAACTTCTATTGAAAAGTAACCCTTTTAGTGTGACACCATTTTTATTAGCCATGCTGGATCCAATCTTGACTGATCCATGGCACCATTTTAGCCAGTGGTTTCAATGTGAGGATGAAACCCCATTTTATACTTGTCATGGGAAGGCATTTTGGAAGCTGGCAGGTGAGCAACCGCGGCTTAATCAATTTTTTAACGAAGGAATGGCTAGCGATGCCCGGCTGATTAGTAGCTTGGTGATGAAACATTGCAAGCATGTTTTTGAGGGGTTGAATTCGTTGGTGGATGTTGGTGGTGGAACTGGAACTTTGGCCTAAGGCCATTGCTGATGCTTTCCCTGATCTTAAATGCACTGTGCTTGATCTTCCTCACTGTTGTTGCTGGCTTGGATGGGAGTAGCAAGAATTTGGCTTATGTTGGAGGAGACATGTTTGAAGCCATTCCTCCTACAGATGCTGTTTTACTGAAGGTATAAATCAATCAGTCATATTTATCTGGTTTTCTTTATTTATTTTACAATTTGTTTCCTATTATTTAAGTTTAAACTTCACCAACTACAGAAACAAGCTGTCAACTTCAAATGGAAGATTGAATAGTAGTTGATGAGCACATGAGGATTTACCTTAATTAGAAACTGCATCAATGAACAAAACAATTAAAAAGTTTTATATGTCAAATAACTGACTAAGATCTCAATGCTGTCTTTAATTTGTTATTTTTTAGCGTAATTAGTCATATTTTATTAGGCAACAGAGCAATATGTGTTTTATTATATGTCCTTCCGGATTAGTCGAGGATCTTATTTTCACTTTGAGAAATGACCTAATACATTAATCGAATGTAATATATCATTTCCCTTTGCTTTATATGATCAAAATTGTCTCGTCTTATAGATCTGATAGTAAAAATGGCAGTACTTCTTTAATTTTTGGCTGCTAAATAACAATAGTACACCAATCATTGTGAAAAGCACAAGAGGTCATAGTATACAATATTTTCCAAAAAAATACATATATATTTTTCATGCAAAATATTAGAGTAAAATTCTATCATGAATACAATAACTATGATGGAAGGGCACAAACGGATGATATTGGGACTTTAAAATTTCGTTTTATTTTTGCTTTTTATTAATGTATGATGTTTCTGACAAAATTTTCGACGGATTATGATGTAAATGGCAATTAACCAGTGGATATTGCATGATTGGAGCGATGAGGAGTGCGTACAAATACTTAAGAAATGTAAAGAAGCAATTCCTAGCAAGGGAAAAGGAGGCAAGGTTATAATTATTGACATGCTGGTGAAAGACCAGCAGAGAGGAGATGATAAAGATGAGGCTATTGAAACTCAACTGTTCTTTGATATGCTGATGATGGTTCTAGTCAAAGGAAGAGAAAGGAATCAGAAAGATTGGGCAAAGCTCTTCTTGGAGGCAGGCTTCAATGACTATAAGATAATTCCTGTATTGGGCTTGAGATCTCTCATTGAGGTTTATTATAATTAGTTAGTTTCTTGCAATATTGTTCGTGCTAAACAGTGATGCATATCTAGTCCAGGCCTTCAAAATAAATTTTTGTTAAACATGTAACATCAGTTTATTCCCATGAAAGTATTGAATTTTAAATATTAAAATATGTCAAAGTGTGAAAAAAAAGAGCAAATTATAACGCTGGGAAATCATAAATGTTTATGGAAAATAAGGATATCTATGCAATTGAAAATTTTCTATGACATGTCCAAATCAATGGGGAGCACTACGAAACAGTCACATTGTACAAAAATCATATGGAGTTGGGGTAGCCAAGAGCAGCAAATGTTATAACTATCATTGAGGCGGATCGACCAAATAATATAGCTTAAAATTGTGACTGAAATTGATTGTACACTAAAAAAGAATGAATATCTGCAAGTACGCAAATCGAACAAAGCTATTTATTATAGAGTCCCTGTTCTCAATTGTTTTTTTCTACATGATTATACTTTCTGATTTTTTAAAATTTATTTTGTGATATTCTTAACTACTTATTTTTCAAACTATGTTTTTAGATTTTTTAAGCTAAAATTAAGAACAACTAATTTTCAATTTTTCTAAAATTAGTATTTATAATAAAAATCGGAAGCTATTGATAACAATCCCAATATATAACCACTCATGCCATTTACTGATTGTACCTCCCCCTATCCATTCATGTGAACCCCATATCATGCCTACAAGATTGGATTGCTTGTTAATCAGAAATAGGCAAAAAAGCTTCATCTAGAATATAGATGAAGCTAATGAATCCAAAAGCATGACTTAAGTTATCAAACTTGTTAAACTTGCATTTGTTTGTTTACTTGTTCAAGCTTTAACACTTGTTTTTGCTTGGCCAACTTAAACAAGTCATTTAGTTGTACTTGATATTGAGAAATGCATGTAACAATGGAAATGAACAAGTAATGCTTAAGTGAATTATATGATAACAATGGTTGCTTAAGTGAATCAATAAAATTCATGTTTTCATAATGTTTTATCATGAGAATAGTTGAAATCTTGTCATTTCTTAGAGATATCTAGTTATGACAATTAAGGAATTGGATTCTAAACAAAGCAAGATAACACTTAGTAAACTGTTCATGCATGATTCATTAGTGGACTCTACGTTCTAGGATTCTTTGCTTGAATTCTACAAAAGTTCTCAATCATTTACCTATTCTATTGAAAAGACCCCATATCACTCTTGATTTGTTTATGTTTAGATGATAAAAGTTAGTAAAAAAAGCCTTAGTAATTGCACATATTTGATTCCTCGTGGGATTCGATACCTGATACTCCAAGTACTACAATAGACCCATGCACTTGCAATATAGTAGGGAGATTAGGTTTTTATTACTTGATTTGTGTGTATTTGTTTTTATTTACTATACCTAATTTACACTCACGTCATGCTCTATCAAACCAACCCTTTTAAGATTTGGACAATGAGTGGATATATGTCCTAGTTGTCTGATCTACAACACTTGTCACATCTTGGCATGCACACAAGTTGTTCATCTTGCTGTTGTTGTTGAGAGGAGGTGAAGTGTTAATCGTTTGACACTTTGGGGCCTCATTTGTTTCCACCATAAGGACGCTTGTATTCTCGCAAACTAGTACCTCTGTTTTCCTGCACCACTCTGGAAGGTTCACGAACATTAGTCCGATGATGCTCCATATTCTTACCAAATCCGCTACCCCATGAGTTTTCCTTGTAGCAATATGAATTTCAGATTTAGTCACCAAATTTTTAGCCTCTAACAATGTGAAAATAGGATTATAACTTATCTCATCGTGAACCTTATCGTTCAACTCATTTACATATCTTAACAACAATTGATTCTTAGTCTCCCTAATGTCATTGCGAGATAATAAATCAGGAATTCATAATTTTATTCTAATATAAAATTAATACTTACACACAATGTTGATGTTGTGAATAGAGCTACTTTTCATAATTTGTGGATAGGAAACGTGCCTTCAGCATCCTCTTTATCTTTAACTATGACTGTAAAAGCGATTTTTGTGAAGGGCATTCTCACAATTTATCAAATTCTATTTATTTGCCCATTTACTTATGGTATTAAAAACAAGATATTGAGCATGCAAATATGAAGATTAGTAATTAATTTATCAACTTTAAATTGTTTATTGGCTTATTTATTTGTTAGCCTAATTATTAGGATTAGGAAAAGTGATTAATGTTGGTGACTAAATTAGGGAAATCTAGCCATTAAAATTGGAACATTAGAAAGCCTAAAACCAACTATAGCATTGTGACTCTAACTAACTTTGGATTAGCTAGGAACTGACCACGCCCTAACCAAGTATGTCCAGGCACTTCAGAAGTTTTTAATCCATTTAACTAAGCAATTAGTAACCTAAAAGAACAAATATAGTGCAAAAGAAATGGACTGATGGCTAGTCAAAACAGCTTGGATTACCAAGCTGGAGGTGTCAACCAATTGGGGGCCAAATGGTGAAGCAAGTAGGTAAAGTAGGTAAGTGACCATTAAAAGTATGATTTTAGGAAAGAAAAACAAGAATAATCACAAGAATTCTGGCTAGGAAGAGAGAAATAGAGAGAAGCAGAGGAAAATAAATTTGGTCTAAGAAAAGAAGTTTGAGGAAGCAAGATCGGAACTTGAAGAGTAAAGGTAAGACTTTTGATTTATTGAGTTTGCATATGCAGTATGGAACGCTCAAGACTTGTGTTTGATGGTTTGAGAATGAAAATTTAATAAGAACTCGTGGAAACTTAGACTAGAAAAGGAATAAGACTCAAGGAACCCTAAAGAACTCTCGTGAGTTGGTAACTTGGAAATCACCAGAGTTATGAGAGAATTTTGAAAGATCATAGTTAAAATTTGAACCATACGTCTTTAAGAATTTATTAAATCTAGTTTAAAAGGGTGTTAAGATCATGATTTTTTTATTGTGTATAATGTGAGATATGTTAAATTGAATAAACTGTGGTTGAAGTGCCCATACTTATCTTGCAAAATAAATCAGCTATAACTTGATGTACAAAGCCTAAAATTGGATGATTCTTATTGTGTTGGAAACTAGATTTACAGGGCTTTCTATGGTATAACACTCATGCCTCGATTCCTTGTGGATTGATAGTACAAATCACGTAAATTTGACTAAAAACAAATCTTGCGCTAATAGGGTTGGTGATGAGCTAAATTGGGGGCTGATTTTGAACTTGTTCTAGTGGAATTTGAGCTAGTGATCTTCACAAAAGTTGTAGCCTTTGAAATGTAGTTTTTAGCCATATAAGTCTCAAGTCTTGATATTTGGTGAATTGAACCCAGAATTCAACGAAACTATACTGAAAATCCAACCCTGCATAACTAGTTTTGGTGATGTGCCAAGTTAAGACTCAATTTTGACACTATTCTTGTTGGAATTTGATTTTAGTTTCTTCCCAAAGGTCGTACTTTATAAAATCTAGTTTCTACAGATGCAAAGTTTAAAGTAATATGAGTTATGTACTAAGAGTTATGTTCAATTGAAAACTGGTACTTTTTATGATTGAACATAGGATGTTAAAAGTAGATGGACTAATTTGTGATTGAAATTGGATTGAGTTATGATGGAATTAGAACTAGTCTTCTCGTAAAAAATGCTCCAAATTAAGTTTAGTTTACAAAGATATTGAGTTTATGAGATTTGGCTAAGTGAAAATAAAGTTAGGGCTATTTTAACAAACACTTGTCCGGCAGTCGCGAAGGTAGCCACGGCCTCAGTAGGCCATGATTTGAGTCACAACGTGGATTTCTACGGCTAATCCCATAGCAACTCTCTAACCCTGCCAGCCATGATTGGAGCTACGAAACCCTAATTTCTAATAGAGAAAATTGCAATTTTGTTACCAAATGTTTGAGTTATCAGCAGTTTTAGTTCTTAAAGTTTGGACGAAAGCAAATCTAGTACCAAATGTTTTAATTTTTTAGCACATTTAGTCCTATTGAGACAATTTTAGTTCCTAAAGTCTTTATAAAAGCAAATCTAGAATCAAGTATTTTGATTTTTAGCATGTTTAGTCCAATTGATTAGTTTTGTCAAAATCTTACTAGAATCCTGTCACATGATACTACTAGTAACCAAATTTTAAAAAAATAAAGAAAAAGAAATAACTTGATTGTTAGAATTTATAATTAAAGGCACTAATTTGAATAATTAGTTTTTACTCAAAAATAAATTAAAAAAAAAGAAAAAAGCTAATAAACTTGGACAAAGTTTAAATTTTCAAACAAGTAATAAGCTATTTTACTCTCTCTCTCTCTCTCTCTCTCTCTCTCTCTCTCTTCACTCCCACTCTCTCTCTTTTCACTCTTGAAAGAAAACCCTAAAACCGTACTTTAAAGACAAAATTTTGCTCTTAATGCCTTAAAAAATTTATTTAAAAATCGTTGACTGTTTATAATTATTATTTGAGACAAAGAAGATGAGATAGGTAGCAAATCGAAGAGTATATATTTTTCATAAATTTGATAACCTGCACATGAGAATCATGTGATTATATTTTGATAAGATTTTCACAAAATCGGTCAATAGGATTGAATGTGATGAAAAATTGAAACACTTGATACCAGATTTGCTTCCATCCAAACTTTAGGGATTAAAACTGCCTCAATAGGACTAAATGTGCTAAAAAATTAAAACATTGATACTAGATTTGCTTTCATTCAAACTTCAGGCACTAAAACTACAGATGCCTCAAACATTAGTACCAAAATTGCAATTTTCTCATTTATTTTCATCCAAACTTTAGGGACTAAAACCCCCTCAATAGGACTAAAGGTGCTGAAAAGTTGAAACATTTGGTACTAGATTTACTTTCGTCCAAACTTTAAGGACTAAAACTACTGATGCTTCAAACTTTTGGTACCAAAACTGCAATTTTGTCTTTCTAATAATTTGGCTCATTGGCTTTGATCTAACAATTGATCAATTTAATTTTAACTAATGAGTGCTTTGGCAACCAAAGGGTAGACAATTGAAGAACTTGTAAACCCTAAAGATTACCAGTGAGTGTCCATTAATTACTTTACTTTCAAAATAAAAGAATTTTTCGTTCTACCATACTTTACTTGATGAACATGTTTATATGACTTTATTTGTATCTATGGGTCCAAAAATTAAAATTTAATTGTTTTCAGACATGCTTAATATGTCATTATTGTGTAGTTAAATGTGTACCCAATTAATACCTTCCCGTGTGTGCTATGAGTTGGGATGTAGTTTGCCATATTGGAGAAGTTTATTATATTTTAGAATGTACTTGTGCATGTTATGAACCCCATTGTCCTGCCTAGGAGGCTTGGGTCCTGCCTTGAGCACATGTTTTGAGCACGTTCAGCTTTGGGACGAGTCGGCAATGGGACTAATCATCCAAATTCCAGCTACCTTGGCTTTTAGGTGCTCCCTAACTGCGAGAAGATTTTGTAGGTTGTAGTGGTGTTCAAGAAATGTATGTGGTTAATATTCGAATTTACCAACTAGTGAGATGTGGTCATGAGAATAATGCATTATTGGTGCAAATCAGGATTTTATATGGATTGTATATGCAAAGTCATAGCATTTGATACGGCGTGATAAACTCATGAATGAGGTGATATGATCTTGAACAGTATTTGACCGGACTTTGAGCGATATATTTTGGACTCGATCTCCAATGGTATTGGACATGACTTTGAGTTTGGCTCGATGCTAAATAGTACTTAACTTGATCTCCAACGATACTTGACTCGATCTTGAATAGTACTTGACATGATCATTCTGTATCCTTCTTAATTACGTTTTTACTTGATTTAATATTTGTTCATATATGCCATTTATTTGAGTAAATTCACCTTTTAAACAAATAAACTCTAAAGAATTTTCTAAACTAGATTTTCAAAAAGGGCCCTCTGATCTTTAAGCTCATCCTTCATTTAAATTTGTTTTTCTTATAGGCACTTAACCACAGGAAAATGGGCAAGGAGTTTCTTTTGCTTAGCTTTATCAAATAGATAAATGTATTTTGTGCTCTAAATGGTTCGAATATGGCAACTATTTTTGAAAGTATATGTAAATTCTAGCATTTAATTTCACTTCTAGCATATGACTACATGTGATCGAGAATATTTTAAAAAGATAAGTAATTTTTTTTCATTTTGATAAAAAAATATCTATATTTTGATAAATAACCCAAAATTGAGTCACAGGTAGAATTATGAATTGTGTCCCCAAGACATTAGCTACTAGCAAAATTAGTTAAATAACCGTGTATCCCTGGATTGGCCCTGAAGCTTTCTTTTTTTCCATTCCTTGATGTATAGCTTAGAGTTTTGTTTGAACCAAAAATATTTGTAATGATAAAATAAAATCAAGGCTGTCCTTTATTGCTTGTGGCTTATTAAGTTGGAAAAAATTATTAGTTGGTCAAAGTACAAAGCAGAATGGTGCATCATGACTAATCAAATCATATAAGTATAATCCGTCCTTATTATCTATTAGTTACTAGAGGACTATACTTATATGATGTAATATGATAGATAGTGGTCCATCACATGGTTGTACCACGTAGCGTACTTTGACAATGTAATATCTCCACAATGAAGTTCAGTTTACAACTAGTTGACCCACGCAAGTATAGTGGATTCTCTTTATGCAGTTGACTATTAGAAAATAAGGAATCACTGTACTTACATGCTGTAATATGCTTGGCAGTGATATGTCAAGTAACTACATATCGACCATTTAATAACTTCTCCTATGAAGTATAGTTTGGACAATTAGCGTACTAGTTAACCATAACAAGTATTCTTTTTAATTATTTGCTGCTATTATTATTACGTGGAACTGTGATATAATAATTTTTCACTGCTAATGCTCTCAAAAAATTAGTAAATTTTTGTAAAATAGAGGTAATTTTCTAAAAAAAAAAAAAAAAACTTATCACTTTTTTTGGTTTTTTTAAAACTTACCATTTTTTTGGTAAATTTTTGCCGCATAATATTTTCTGCTGTGTGATTCATTTAAGCCCTCTAGCCCACTCATAAAGTAAATTCATTTTCTACACGTTCAACATATTGGAAAAACAAAGGATAGAACTGTTCAAGAGTTAATAAAAAAAATAAAAAAAAGAGGTGGATTTGGCAATAAATGGTGAAGCTACTTCAAGCTCAAGCTCACATAGGGAATAATATATTCAACTTCATAAATTCCATGTCCCTTATGTACAATTCAATCAGGCATACCAGATATCATTAACAAAAAATATCATATGTACTTATACCGAAATATATAAAAAGTTTTCCGTTATTTTATGTTACTCAATTTGATTCTCGTGCATGTTATTTAGTATTTGAAAATTTGTTCCAGAATGCACACGCTTAAAAGACTAATTGTCCATATCAAAATTTTGTGAGAAGTAAATGTGCTATAAAATCACATAAAAATTCATTCTTTTTTTTTTTTTATGTGCTTCCGTTCGTCACTGCTGCAGACTCTGCCAGCATGACTCAAAACGTATCACTCTTTTATTTTATGCGAGCAAGAAGCAACAGCTGTAGCATAAGTTGTGTGATTTTCTAAACTGCTAATGTACCTCAATACAAGAACTGAAGTAGTTTGGTATGGATTAATATTTCCTCATTAATAATGTAAATATATTTTAACGGTAATAGATGCAGATGAATGTTACATATACAAAAAGCGAATTTCAATTTTAATTGGAAACAGTATGTTAGCCATCCAACCTGCTAATATAAAATAAATAAATAAATTGTCGATGTCAAACATATAATCCATTTTGGATCCCTTTTGTGAGTTGTCAAGCTAAAGATATTGAGGTACTACCTAATTAATTTTTTTAAAGGGAAGGTACTTGGCCATTTGGTCTTTCATTGTCCACCACCAACAACGTATTATTTGGCTTTATCATATCGAACGAAGACCAAGACTGGTCTTTGTTTATTGAGAGAATTTGTTTACTGATATAATACTGGGGTTCATGTCGAATGCATATTGTTAAAATTGTATAGCTTAGTCTGATTATAACGTAAAAAGTTTAATTTTCTACATAAATGACCTATGAGATTAATGCGTACTTCATTAAACGATAAAATGTACACGTTTTACACATTTATACACACGTAAATAAAAAAAATCTTACAAAAGATTTGATTGCTGTCAAGAAACATTTAAGTGTGGTCACACCAAATAGGAGATTTGAGTGACTAAGTAATTGTATACTTAATCTATAGGGTAAATTACTATTCACCCCCTGTGGTATCGCCTTTGACTACATAACCCCCCCCTATACTTTTAATATGACCAGATAACCCTCCTATGGTTATGAAAAGTGAAAATGAACGGAACGCTTGCACCGTCACGGAATATTTTCAGAATATTTCAAATTTCCTTCTGCCGGTGCGAAATATTCTGTAACGGTAAGTGGATTAAATATGCCTAGTGCAAAATATTTCGTCCATTTTTCACTTTTCATAAAACCACAGGAGAGTTATGTGATCATATTATAACCATAGGGGAGTTATGTGGTCAAATGCAATACCACATGAGGGTAAATAGTAAGTTACCCTAATCTATGGCTTTGTCAAGAAATAGTAATTGGAATGGTTCCCACAAGCTATTGCTTGTTGACGACAATCAGCTGCCTTCAATCCACTTTTCTGATTTATTTCAAAGTGATTTTGAATACATACGCATAACAAATCTTAATTCTTATTTTAATGCATGAAATTTTAAAAGATTTTTTAAATATCTACACAAATAGATGTGGATACTCCAAAATTCTGGAGATGAGGAAGTGTAGATACCAAATTTTGACACACCTTTTGTAAAAATATGTGTGTTACTTTATTTACGAGGTATTTTCATTTTTCGGGGGTTAATTGTAATTTTTATGCATATTATGACTAATTCGTCACATCAGGGGCAAAATGATAATTTCACCACGTAAATATTATTTTATTTTATTTTATTTTGTAATTACATAATTTTACTATTTTTATCATTATTTATAATTTTAATAATTTTCGGAGTCATCTAGTATTTGTTTAAAATTTTAGTATTTTTTTACTTAATGACACGTTTTCCAATGCATTCTTTTTATGAGAATTTTTCAAATGAAAAAAAAAATTTATGCATATTTCATATGTTCATGAATTTTCTGTATAAATTTCATGATTTTTAAAAATCGTTTAGTATTTATTTGAGTACTTTTTTTTTCCTTTTCTTTTCTTTTCCTATTAATTGCACATTTTTAATGTTATATTAATTTTTTGAATTTTTGCGGTAAATTTTATTTACTCATTTTTATAACTCTAAATTTTAATATTTTTCTTATTGATTTTAGGGATCCTAAGTATCTTTTATTTTATTCTATTTCATTTGTTTTTCTTTATTTTCCTTAAAAAAAAAAAAAGAGTAGAGCAGGCTGCATTTTGCAGCCTGCTACTGTAGCAGCATGGTTGCTACCATCAGAACAGCCTCATGCCATCATCACAACCCTCCCAACTTATACCCAATTCAGTAGATTTTGGAGGGTTTTGGCTTGCTTTTTCACTCACCATTTCACTCTCTTTTCTCTCAGTCCCTTTCCCTGCAGAGACACACACTACAATGGCTTCTTCTCCCTCTCTTCACAACTCCATTTTTTATCTCATTTGCACACACACATGTAACACAGACAACACAAAACACAAAACACAGGCACCACACTTCGCTCACTCTCCCTCCCCTTTGGTCCTCACTTTCTCTCTGCATATTCAATTCACTAACTCACACACTTGCATTTTTTTTACAGACACACAGAAGCACAGCTTCATCCTCACTTCATAAACTCAATAGCACACACACACTCTCACAACTCACCTCTCTCACAGGCCTCACCACACCAGCGCACTCATGGACACAGCATACAGACGACACACACACCTACACAATTCCTTGCCTCTCTTTTTCCCTCAGCTCAGAGACACAACTCACAGACACCTTACCTTTCTTCCCCTCTCGGCTCCATTTTTTTTTTTGACTCCCTCTGCCAGACACAAACACCTGCACATACACACACCACACACACTCACCATTCTCTCCCTCTCTCGGTCTCTCTCACAACACACAACATCACACACCTACACTCTCAATTCACAACTGCAAAAAAAAAAAAAAAAAAACAGCTTCACACTTGCATACAATTCTCTTCTCTTAACATACACACGCACCTGCATTCCAAACACTCTTGATATACTCACCACAAGAACACAACCGCACTCATAGAGGGATGCCACCCTCATCAATCCACCTGCACAGAAATCACACCACCATACTCACGCACACACCAGTTCACTAGCACAAAGACACACACTCATTTGCACACAATCTCCCCTCACTTCACCTGCAAACCTGCTCACAATTTCCCTCTCTTGGCCTTCCCTCACTGGAAACACAGTGCATACAATTCACTCACACGAATCACTAATCACACACCAGCCAGCTACACAAACACACATTAGCTAGCTACACCAACACACACCTGCAAAAGACACACACACACAGAGCCAATTATACACACCGAACACACACACAAACACCCACAATCGCATACATTCCAGCACACACTCACACACATACAACCCAATCGCACACACAACCACACAGACATCACTCACTGTCTCTCAACCTACACAATTCACAAACACACACTGCACACACCTGCAAAACACGCACATATCCCCTATATAAAAAAATAAAAAAACCCTCAACCATCTCACTGCCGAAACCCATGGTGACCAACCGCCTCCAATCACCGGCCATAACCACCATTCCACCACCATCGTCGGACCAGCCATGCTTCTTTGGTCTAGGTAAAAAACTTTCAATCCCTCTTTCATTTTGTACAATTAATTGATGAATTTAATGGATGATCTGGGGATTTTTGGGTAGATAGAGAGGAAACCGAGAGAAACGGACAGAGAGAGAGAGAGAGAGAGAGAGAGAGAGAGAGAGAGAGAGAGAGAACAGAATCGGGGAAGGAAGAAGAAAGAAAAAAAAAAGAGAGAAATCTGGAAAAGTAGGAAAGGAAGAAGAGAGAAAGAAAGAAGAAAAGAAAAAAAAAGGGAAAAAGAAAGAAAGGAAACTGAAAAAAAAAAAAAAAGTTGTAGTGAAACTACGTCATTTTGATGTAGTTTTACTCAAAACTACGTCGTTTTGTTGGTTTTGTTTTCTAATTTGTTTTTAATTAATAATATGTATTTATTTTATAGTCTTTAGACTTTTATTAATGTTATTGTGGCTCTGAACATTTTACGATTTATGCATTTAAGTTTTTATTTTTTGTAAATTGACCCCATAATTTTATTTTCTCTTCAATTAGGTCCCAATTAATTGCATTTTGGTCCCCTGACTTTTATATAATTATAATTTTGGCCCCTACGTTTTTAATTTCCATTTTTGACCCCTATATTTTTATAAAATTACATTTTGACCCCTATACTTTTCTGAAATTACCTTTTTACCCTCCAATATTTCTGAAAATTGCAATTTTACTTCTCAAGTATGCTAGGAATTGTATTTTAGCCCTTGAATGTTCCTAGAAATTGTGAATTTGGTCCCTCATATTATTGAAAATTGTATTTTTGTCCCCCAACCTTGTTGAAATTTTATTTTTGTCATTATGCTTTGCTAGGATTACATTATTGCCCTAGAATATTGCTGGAATTTATATTTTGCCCCCCCAAGTTGCTGGAATTGTATTTTAACCTTTGAAAGTTGCTGAAAATTTGTAATTTGGTCCCTAGTATTGCTGAAAATTGCATTCTTGTCCCCCAACCTTGCTGAAATTTTATTTTTTGCCATTATGCTTTGTTAGAATTACATTATTACCCTACAATCTTGCTGGAAATTATATTTTTGCTCATAACTTGCTGTAATTTTTATCTTTGGCTCCACATATTTACTGAAATTTATTTTTTATCCTTTAAGCTTGCTGCAAATTGCATTTTTGTTCCTAAAACATTGCTGGAAAATACATTTTTTACTCTAGACTTGTTGAAATTCATGTTTTTGTCCCCAATTTGCTAGACTTTTCATTTTTTACCATAGAATATTGTTAGAACTTACATTTTAACTTTAGATTTGTTAAAATTGACATTTTAATTCCTAAAATTTTTCTTAAATTATATTTTTCCCCTAATTTTGGGATATTTGTGTTTTAACCTAAAATTTTAGAAAAATCTTATTTTTGATTCAAAACCTTTCTTTTTTTTATCTAATTAAAGTCTTAATACTTTCAATTATGGCCTTTGTGTTTCTAAATTTTAATCAATAACCTGATTTAAATTTTTATTTATTTAATTAATGATCATATTAGTTTTTTTGTACCTCTTGATATGATTTTGGTGTTTTTATACATGTGTTAAAAGTTTAATTACATATTATTATATTTTCTTTATTTAGATTAAATATATATTTTTAAATGCTTGGTTGGTGCTTTTAACTTTTATTTGTTGTTGTTATTATAATTTCCTTGCATCTTATCCCTTGATTATAGTGGTTAATATTGCATTATTTACTTTATGATTTGTTTATCCAAAATATTGGTACCTTGACGTGTTTATTCATTTTGTTAGTATTGATACCAAGTCTTTGGATGGGAGGTACCTTTGTTATCCTTTTAATTGCTCCCTATGTGCTCCTATGTTTTTTTATGTTTTTTTTCTTTATGTATTTTTTAGTGTTTACTATTTTATTTATATGTGAGCATTTATTTATGTTATGTTATTTAAATTTAATTTTTAATTATTCAAGAAATGTAATAGATAGGTAATATTCTATTTGACAAAATTTCTTGTATTTAGATAGAAAGTGTAATAGATAGTTTATATTTCATCTATTTAATAAAAGCTTATGTATTTTAGATAGAAAATGTAATAGATAAGTTAGATAGGCTCTCTTTTATTTTTTTCATTTTTTAAATTGTAATTAGGTTTGCTCGGTGTAATAGTTAGAGCTCTTGTGTGCTATGTGTGCTATGTGCTTATGTGTTTTATTCGCTTTCCCTAGGACTTTGCATCTAGAATATTATGCTTGTGTGTTATGTGCTCCTATGTGCTATTATCTGCTTTTATGTGATTATTGCTTTAATCTGTGTTTTACTTATTCATTTACTTATCATAATATGTGTGTATCATCGCTACACTAGTCCAACGCTAGTTGTGGTTAATTTCGGTTTCTTCGCTAGTCCAACGCTAGCAAAGAATTTCTAGAAAATAGGCTAATTCAATGCTAGACCTTTAGGTCATTTTAGTATTAGAATTACTTCTCGTGTGCATTTCATGCCATTTCACACACATTTTCTCTTTTTAGGCCTTTTTTTTTTCTTTCTTTGTTCTTTTCTTTTTTTTTTTCATTTTTGTATGGCTTTTTATGTATTATTATCACTTATTATCTATTTTAAACATATGTTTAGTGCATAACATTTAGGTTACATTTCACATAGAATCTTAGGTTATTTGTGTGATTTTTTCTGACTAGAAATAGTTATCTACTTACGTGGGAAACGGTGGCGTACATGCCATTCCCCCCTCCGTGAGTAGAAACATTCAGTCACGAGCCTATTAGTCCCCCGTACCCGTTATGTTGCATCCCCATTTTCTTTGTTCACTTACCATCTATATTTCTATTTTCCTTTTCTTTTGCATTCTATTTTGCATCTATACTCGTGACTCCATCGAGGTCTAGACTCGAATTTCGTAATTAATGTGATAATTCCGACCAAACCTCAATGGAATATTTTGTCCCTTAATGATATCCATTTTTAGGACTAGATTTGCATTCATATAGTTGCATCCAAATGTGATAAAATCTTAGGGTTATATTAGGAAAATTTTGATTAAACCTCGCAACTAGTTTCGGCTAGGTTGAAAGGGTCACTACAAGAAAATTGACTTTTTGTGACAACAAAAACAGAAGCCCAAAAAGTCGTCACTATAATCTACAGTGACAACTTTTTCTGCTGTCACAAGGTTGTCACAAATTCTATGTCACAAAAGGCTCATTGTGACAACCTCAAAAAGTCGTCACAGAAGCACAGTCATCAGTGACGAGCAAAAGTTGTCACAAACTATCGTCAGAAAAACATAGTCATCAGTGACGAGCAAAAGTCGTCACAAATTTTTAACAGTTTGTGACGACTTTTCTTGTCACAAATTCACTTCCAATTTTGTCATTAATATAAAAGAAGTCGTCACAAATATTGCTCAACAGTGACGACTTCTTGTTGTCATTGTAGTCGTGTTCATTAGTGACAAGAATGCTTGTCACTGGTAAAATTTGCACTTAGTGACAACATTAGTAGCTTGTCACAGAAACATGGCATTAATGACGACATTAACAGTGTTGTCACAGAATCTTGACACTAGTGAAATTTGCACTTTAGTGATAACATTAATCAGGTTGTCACAGAAGGTTTGCATCAGTGACAACACTAGTAGTGTTGTCACAGAAATATGCCATTAGTGAAATTTGTATTTAGTGACAACATTAGTAATGTTGTCACAGAAGCATGACATCAGTGACAACATTTGTAGTATTATCACAGAAGTATGGCATTAGTAAAGTTTGCACTTAGTGACAATATTAGCAAAGTTATCACAGAAGCATGGCATTAGTGATGAGATTAATTATGTTGTCACAAAAGCATAGTATCAGTGACAAGAATTGTTGTCACAAGTGGAACTTTTTGTTGTTCAAGAGTTATTTTGTGATGATTTCTTGCCACTTGTTCACCTGTAATTTTTTTATTTATAATACAAAAATTGTCACAAATATGAACTCAACAGTAATACAAAAAATTATAGCTCGATTAATGCCGCAGTGAATAGTGATAAACGTGCAAAACTTTCAAATAGATATAGATTTGTTCATAAACATCTGCAAATCCATCAAAATATACACGAACCATAATATTTACAAGATTGACATCAATTTAAGTACTAGTGTAATTATCCACCTTAAATCCAAAAGAATGTACTACATTTAAGGTGAAAAACAAAATATAAAACAGCTATCTTCTCAAATTGATGCCATCTTCAAATTTGCATCCAAAAGCAGCTTTCTAACAGCATTGCACTGCAATTTAAATGCAATACGAAGGGTGAGAAAATAAACAAAAAAAAGCTACACAAAAAAATTAAGAAGAACACAAATAAGCAACAAAACAACTTAAATACAAATACATATCATAAACTCCTCAAAGGGTGCATCAGTTTGGTTGTACCCTTTTCTTACGAACATCAAGTGAATGTGATGAAGCTCATTGTTCCACTTATTGATATTTCTATTGCAAATACAGACAACCATAATAATTCTACCTTTTTCAAAGAAGCAAACCAACAAGTAGGGATCTCTAACCAAAGAAGTTCAAAAGACTAATTATCACTATAAACACATTTTCCAGCATCCCAAGTGAATGCAATCCTCAAAAACACCCAACAAAGAGCAGCCAACTGATGGAAATCTAAAATGGGCATTCATAGCATTAACAAACACAAGTCCAAATCTAAGCTAAGATTTTGCTTTCCAACTCCAACTACCCTGCTTTGTTGAAAATCCCTTAACCAGATGATAACAACAAAAGGGTTGTGCTTGCAAAGAGAGTACAAGTACATAGAATACTGAAAAATGTAAATGAAAAATTAAATGTGATAATTATTGTGCTAGTATTAGTTATAGAATATTTTTCACATCCTGTTTCTGAAAAATATCATATTTTTCTTTGGAAAAATATACTTATGGACATACATTATACACCAGTACTATAAAGCAAGTGCACTTTTGGTTGCAGTATCATAGTTTTGAGTTTTTTTAATGTTCCTACAGTAAAATTGAACTTTAAAGCTACACAGTGATAAATATGTAAAACTCAACGAAAGGAGGGAGCCTACATAACTGCTTCATCTCTATTGATATAGGCAAATGCTTTTCAATTTTTCCCTTCAGTAGAAGATCAATCATTATATTCTCTATAACTATTATTATTCTTGCTCAGAATCTTTTCTTCATTCTAAATCCAAGTCAACATCTGCCTCAAGACCCAATATGTAAAGATTTTTTGTCCTCTTATGTAATTTCATGATCACCCTAATGGAAATATTATTTTTTTTGACCAGCTACATGCTTGAAATCTTATATTATTGCTACTGTTATTTGATCATATATACTCTATTTGAATAATTTACTTTTTGGTTTGACTAACTATTTTATACAGTTCCAAAAAATTGCACTCAAATATAGTGTGCACAATTAGGGAAATAGCTAATGTTCCCCTATTGCAATTGGATGTAAGAATCTTGACAATGCATTTAGTTATAATTCCTTGACACAATACTGCTGCAACTTCCGTATAGACAATCAAATCCAGAATCACTGTTGGTTTAGGCAATCAATATTAGTTGTTTTACTTGTTCAAAATCTTTGATCGCTAACTAGAATTGTCAACTTGCACTTGTTAACATATGTACAGCAATCAAAGCTACAAATGAACCACGTAAATGCACCACACATCCCCTCACACCTATACAAACCCCTCTAAACCAAGCTTAGTACCACATTATTTCATAGCATAATAGAATAGCAAATTCATCCAACTAGACATATATAGTTTGACTATAATATTGTGCCAAGTCTCACCCTTACTAACAAAATCTAAGTCAAAATTATGTCCATTATTTGTTTAGTAGATTACGTAGTTTACATCAGTGAAACAACATTGTGCAGTATAATCAATTTTTTTTGCAAAGAAATATGCTAAATTGTAAATCCAAAAAATGTCTAGAAATTGGTGTAATTCCTTGAATCAAAGCATGTATAACTATTGCATGTATAAAATGGAAATTAATAACAGCATTCCAAAGACACAAACCACAACTAGCCACCAAATTTCAATAGAGCATTAGGTTCATAACTTCTAACGACATAAACTTAAAGACATTCATTTGAACTAAAAATCTGATTATTAGAACAAAAATATTTAAGGCTTCATGCTAGCTACTTCATCTCCATTTTAATATTTAGTCTTGGAATGCCAAGTTTTAACAATTTTTTTAAAACCAAAATTTAAGAATAAGAACAGGATCTGATTCTTATCTAAACTTTTACATAGACATTATGGAATAGGGCCTGAAGCATGGACATTATAGAACACAAATAACGCCTCTACCACTAAAATTCTGATCACAAAATATAATAATAATTCCATAAATTTCTTATCTCCACAATTTAACCAATCAAGACATAAACATAATTAGATCAATCAAAATTCAGTTACAATAACCCCAGCTATGCATCCATCACACATGCACTAAATCCATTCATTAGAGCCCATGATATTGAACCAGAACAAGCCAAACGCTCAAAGCAACTAACGAAAGAAGTTTAAAAGATCAATACTTAAACCAAGTCGAAAAAATCCCAACATAAATTTCACACTTCCACTGCCTCAACTGATCATCGAACAGCCCTTAAAAGAGCAAAAAATCAATCCTTTTAGGATTATTTACAGCCCCCTTTTTCCTTTCTTCACATAAAAATTGCAAATTAGTTCAAGAGATCAATGCTTTATAACAAGTTATACTGGGGTTTATTGAACTACTACCACAACAAAGAAATTATATATTTATCTTGTCATCTATGATGTGTTAAAATCAGAAAATACATAGACAAGGGAGCAAAAATTATAAGAAACCCAAATAAAATACACACTTAGTTAGTACATTAGTGGGAGTACTTGTATGGTTAACAAAAGAGAAGGAAAAGTGTGGAAAACCAGTAAAAAAGGGGCCAGCCTGAAGGCTTAAAGGCATGCAAAGTTTGACTGAAAAATAAGTTGAAAATAAGAAGCATGAGGTGTCAAGCTTTTGGGGTTTAATGGCAAACTTAGTAGGTGAAGCAAGCACCTCATGTGCAGCCAACTTAATAGCTTCATTAAATGAGATAAGAGCAACAGAAAATGTGGAGAAAAAATGGACCCAAAATCATGCAAGAAGGGAGGAGAATAAAACAAATAAAGCTTGGGCTGAAAATTTGAAAGTAGGAGTTGGCCAATGAGAGCATGAGCTGGCTTTACATGGTGAATTGAAGCTTTAAACAGGTTGGTGAAGTGGACAGCTAACCATAAAAATAGTTTAAGGTCTGATGCTTGAAGAAAAACCAAAGGAAAAGAAAGAAAAAAGGGCTGAAAATCGTGAGAAAAATAGAGAGAAAATTCTGGTAAAGAAAACTGGAAATTGGAAGAAGCTTGAAGGTAACATTTCTACCTTAATCTCTTGACCAATTACATGTGTTGTTTAGCCAAGTATGGATCATAATCATTGAGAAATGAGGTTCTACGTGTTGAATGGAAGGTGAAAATATAGTAGAAATTAGGAAGTGTTGAGCCAAGAAAGAGTAAATATGCTAAACCAGTAAAACAGTCACCCCGACACAGCTTTCAAAAATTGGCCATAACTTTGTGTAGAAAATTCAAAATTGGATGCCGTTTGTTGTGCTGGAAACTAGATTCAAGGTCACTTTCATGGTATGAAAATCATGTTCTGATTCATTTTGTATAGATACCAGAATTTTTTGGAAATTGACTAAAAATCTGGACCTGCAAAGAACAGGGTTGGTGAAGTCTTAACTTGTAAGCCAATTTTAAGTTTGATATGGTTCGGATATGAATTTGAGCCCTTCATAAGAGTTTTAGTGCTTTGATTTTAGTTTCCATCCATGTAAATATCATGTTCATATGAGCTATATCCTGATCGATATGCCTAATTGAAAAGAAACACCTGGCTGAACTGAAAATCTGGTTTTGCACAAGACAGGTTTGCAACTGGGCTGAATTGTGGCTGCATTTTGACTCGGTTATGTTTTTTATTTTAAAATTATTCCTTCTGAAAAGTTGTAGTAAATTGAATCTAGTTTTCAACGGTACCAAGATTGTAGCATTTGAATGAGTATAGCTCAAGTTATGTTCAAACGAACAGACCCTGCACAGGCAGCCATAGGAGGATCCGCGAGAATGAAGCCCAAGGCTCCACCCACGTTTCCTCTCCAGATTGCTCCTGCTAGGATAGTTTTCTTGGTCCATTGGGACTCTATATTGCAGGGGTTTGGATTTGTTCCATGATGTATCATTAGGTAGGTGTTATTAAGCTAATTGTAGGCGTATGGTTAGGTTGTTTCTAAGTGAGTTAATTACACTTTGTAGGTAAATTTGATGGATTGGTAACTCAAGCTACTTGAGTTGGGATTGTGGAAGGTTGAATGATAAATTTTATGAACCTAAAGCCAAGGTGAGGACTTTCTTATACTTGTTAGCTTTTTCAAAAAATTATAATTCTTATACATACTTGACTTTAAATGACTATTTTGATATCAAATTGGCATGCATGAAGTTTAAGTGTGCATGAATGATCCCTACGAAAAGAATGGGATTGATTGAAAGTATTAGATATTTATTTATATGTTTGGAATGCTCTTATTTGCTATGTTAATTACTCTACCAAGACTAGTCTATATGATATGAATAATATATGGCCTACCCAACGGGAGAAATAGCTAGGACATGAGTATGGCAATATTCCATAGCAAAAGCCAAAAAGAAAAGACATAAATGCAATATTTGAGAATCTTTTTATTCATGCCATGCATACAACTGTTAAATGTAATATTGACGAAGAAAAAAAACATTTCCAAGGAAAGAAAAGTGAAAAAATCTCCTCCCACAACATTCAACCGACACACCAATATTTAGTTTCATTAGTTGAAATAGCACACAAACATAATAAATATGAACAAGCATCCCTGCCATTTTGACAAATGACAAACTAACTTTCCACTTCACAAATTCATCCAATCAATCTTATTTTGACCACCACCGCATCTAAAAAACTCCACGTTGTAATATCAACTCATTACATCATCCATCAAAAATTGTATTTTTTGTGCTCAAATATAGCTAATCAACTATTATTATCTCTACATTTAAGCACAAACTAACAAACATAACAGATTGAGTACCAAAGATGCAATTTTTCCTCCTTTTTTTGAATTTCTTAGATCAATCTCCAATCAATAATACAATAATTTCTTTAACACCAAAGACCAAAAGTGTTTTATTTAATGTAGAAATTAAAATATGATTCATGATGAACATTCCAAGCCAAACATAACAATACAACTTGGATTAATTTTGGACAATTAAATCAAGTTATGAATAAATGAAATACCACTAATCTAGAAACCTGAAAATAAAAAAAAAAACCAACTAAACAAGATCCACACCAAGCAAAATTATTTTCCCAAGTTTCCACTTTTAGGCTAATATTTTTAGTGCCATAATCATTTATGATCTATCACAGTCAATCATCAACTATTTTTATATAATTAAGTCTTTACCTTTGTAGAAGTCTTTCATTTGCGTAGCTCTTTCATTTGAGCAATCAACTGTTCATACAACCCTCTTGTCTCAAGTTGCTGCTCTTGCAAGTTCTTAATTAACTCCTTTTGGGCATTGAATTCTTCAACCATCACTGCAGCTCGTTCCTCTGCCGCATCTGCCCTTTTCCGATGCTCCTCAATCTCGCTTCTCAAGCGGTCAATCTCTACTGATTGCTTCTTGGCTGCACTGTGGCTACGGAGCTGTCCAGGTATGTAACCAAGTTGTTGCTGACAAATTTCCTTGCTAGTCATTGAAGTTGTACCTGCCAACTCTTTCATTGTTGCCTAGACAAGTAAAGCATTATAATGTTGCAATGTTAAAGTATGTCACAAGTAGGAAAAACTAAATATAAATAGATTGAAATATCTTACCAAGGTATTTGTTGCTACATCATTAACCAAGGACCCCGTCTTCTTCGATGTGCGACTAAGCTCAAATAGATCTATCTCCGAAAGTTCTATACCATCCTTCCTTTTCTGTCAAAATAATCAACATGTCTTTTCTTAAACAAATGCATAAGAATGAAAATAAAGAACATCTTCAAACAAAGGAACTAGATTACCTTTTCTTCAACAACTCTTGCAAGAGACTTTGTCCCCACAGTAGTGTGGCTTTCATTTTTGGCACGGTTTATTTTGTTACGGTCACTAACTTTCTATAATAGGCAAACAATTAAGACATTACTAAGTATTTCAACCAAATTCAAAAGTGTAATAAAAATGATTCAAGTATAAAACTATACCTTGAAATCTTCACTTCCAAAGTAATTGCACAACCATTTCCAATCATCCGGTGGAACACCTTCAGGAACATGATTGATTGCTTGTTCCTTTGTATCAAAGGTCAAGAAATACTTGTGCAACCGATACCGGTGATTCCGGTATAAAATGCTCAGCTGTCTATCCACAGCAGCTTTAGAAATGGCATTTTCTTCAAACTGAAAGTCATCCTACAAGATAATATAACTTGATCACATTCAAATAAAAGTCATCCTACACAAATAATGCAATCTAATAATATTCAAATAAAAGTTACATTACAAGTTATATGCAACTAAGTACATAAGTAAATTACTAGAATATAAGTACCAAATTGATGTGTTTTAATAGTAATTTAAGAAAAAGCCAAGTACCGTAACCGTCTTGTATATGCTTTCTCGATCCTCAGATGGCATATGTGCCCATTTGTCAACATTCAACTTCCCAAACTTTCTCACAACACAACCACTCTCACTAATGAAGTATTGAGAATCCCTTCCAATTATACGCCGAATATAAGGATCAACTTCAATAGTGAGAGTCTCGTTAGCCTCTCTCCTTCTGGCCAATGTAACATTCCTAGTACGGCCCCTTCTTTTTGATAGTTGCACATCTATAATTACATTTAATTTCAAAAATTTAGCTGACTATGTCGACATAACGATAGGTAAAAGAAATTAAACAACAAAAAAGCAAGTTATAGCAAAAATATAGAGCTAAAAATGTCATAGAAACTTAGTACCAGTGCTGCCATTTTGACCATCATCAGAAGATAAAATGGTCTCATTTTCACCAGATGCATGTGATTCAGAAGTTGGAGGGTGCATAATATTTGAAGCATCCGGCTGACTTCGAGGGGAAGATATTGGAGTCACAAATGCAACAGTGCCATTTGAACTTGTACTTCCAGTATGAGTATGCTGCTCATTGCTTCTATCTAAATTTGCTTGGACAAGTTGTTGCTTATTCTGGATTTGTCTTCTAAGTGCCTGCCCTTTTCTTCCAGGTCCAGCCATCTGAAACCAACAAACATAGACAAAAAAAATGATTAAAAAAATCAATGTAGTGTAAATATAGTATTCTTATCTATGGTAATAAGCAAAATCCAATTAAAAAAGATGGCAAGGGCATATTGAACAATTAATTAACTACAATCAGGTAATAATAAATTTATTAACTTCAAGTATTGTATCAAAATAACCTAGTCTGAATCAGTGTTATTGTCACTAAGAATATCCTCGTATTCTTCATTATGACAACCCTCATATTCATCAAGTCCTTCCTCATCATTAATGAAGTCTTCGTCAGCTAGTTTATTGCTGATTTTTGACTTGTTAGCATGAACAATAGATGAAGGTACGGATTTTAATGGATTGCTCTCTTCTCTTGAGAGTGGCGGGAGATTATCGAGGTCTATTATAATAGAGAGTTCCCCTTGTGCTTCCTCTTGATACATCTCCTCAACTATTGGCTCTTTGTTTAAATGTTCAGGAACATCATAACAGTTTCGCGGACTAAATCTTTCAACTACAAACCAATTTCTACCTAATTTCAAGTCTTGAACATAAAACACTTGTTCTACATGTTGAGGAAGAACATAAGGCTGGTCTTGATACCATCTCCGTGATGAATTGATACTTGTGATACCCCATTCTTTGTCTATT
>CM045572.1:6785972-6886641 GCA_024721245.1 Mitragyna speciosa
AGAAGAAGAAAGCCTCAATGTACCTATCGGGAGTTTTATGGTGGATGCCCACCGGACTTCCCGAAAGCCTCGGGAGAAGGGAATTTCGCACATGACCCTTCCCTCACCAGCAAGAAATGTAGATCCCCCTCCACCACCCTAATTGAACCCTACAACCCTAGCGGTCGCCTATCAATTCCTCCATGGTTTCCAAAAGTACCAAAGGCAACAAGGTGGGAACCAAGGAGCCTAAGGAGAAGACCAAGGTAGTTTGCGCTACCATTTTAAGGAGCTAAGCAAAGTGAACGTCCCCACCTTCGATGGGGGCCCAAATCTAAACGTTGCGAAGAGATGGCTCTCCCAAGTTGAGAATAAGTTTCAGACCATGTAAGTGCCGGGTCATATCCGACCTCAAGTGGTGGCATCCTTCCTAGTTGGTGAGGCCGAAAAGTGGTCGAACGGTGTATCCATGACCTTAGCTTTCATGGGACGTGAATTGACTTGGGAAGACTTTAAGCGAGTCTTCCTTCAACACTATTTCCCACCAGCGATTCGCATCTAAAAGATCTAACAATTCAACAACTTGAAACAAGGATCGTCACCCGTAGATGAGTACTACTCCACTTTTCCTTTCCTAGGGCGCTTTGTCCCTTCGGTGATGGCAGATAAGACCGTCACAATGGTTTCTTTCAAATGTGGATTGAATGGTTGAATTCAATCCAAGGTATCCGGCAATTTTATGCATCGTGTGACCAGATGTACGAGGGCTAGTTTGAACACGGAGCAAGACATTAAGAGAGAGGATGCAGAAACAAGACAACGAGCCAAACCGTTTATAGTTCCAAGGCCACGTCCTAGTGGAGGATCGTCTTTCCAAACGGCGAGGCCACCTCAGTCAAGGCAATGCGCCTAGGCCAATGAGTTCTTAATCAAGTGGCTCAACTTCAATGCTACCAATAAAACATAACTTTTCCAGCCAAGAAAAGCAATGTGATGTTTGTTCTAAAGTACACTCGGGGGAGTGTAGATGGAAGTCCGGAGCATGTTTCGGATATGAACAATTCGAGCATAGAGTGAGCCATTACCCAAACTCGAAACAAGCAACCGCAAGCCCAATTAATTCCAATACAAGTCAAGCCAATTCCAAGTCAAATTCAATCAACGGCGAGTCAAGCAAGCCACAAGCTAGTTGGAGGCGGCAACAAACAAAAAACACTGACATCTAGTAACGTCAACCGTACACCGGCAAACTCAAAAGTGTGTGCTTTGACTCCGTCTAAGGCCGAGAGATCAGAGGATGTGGTGATAGGTATAGTGATGGTTAACTCCCTCCCAACTTTTACATTATTCGATTGTGGAGCTTGTCACTCTTTCATTTCCAAGAAATTTGCTCTCTTGTTAAATGCTATTCCATGCATGTTAGATGAACCTTATCGGGTAGAAACTTCGAGAGGAAAGGTTTTAGTTTCAAGTTTTGTGTACAAGGAGTGTGTATTAGACTTGGAAAAAATAAAGTTTAAGGCTAATTTAGTACAATTGAACATGAGCGGTTTTGATGTAATCTTAGGCATGAATTGGTTGTCGGACAATTATGCCTACATAGATTGTCGAGAAAAAGGGTCGAATTCCATATTCCAAATATCCCTCTTTTTACTTTCTAAGGGTGTGCTCGAAAACCCGGAAAGAGAAATGTTTACCTAATTCGCTCTCCAAACTTTCAAAGTCATTAGGAAAGGATGTGATTGTTTTTTAGTGTATGTGGTGGATGTGGATAAGAAGAAAGAAATAAAATTGGGGAATATCCATGTGGTGAGAGAGTTTTCAAAAGTATTCCTCGAAGAATTACCGGGATTGCCTCTAAAGAGAGAAATTGATTTCGAAATCAATTTAGTGCCCGGGGCAGAGCCCATTTCCAAGGCACCTAACCGTATGGCTCTGGCAGAGTTGAGAGAGCTCAAGGTCCAACTTCAGGAGTTATTGGATAATAAGTTGATTCGACCGAGTGTGTCACCTTGGGGTGCTCCGATCTTGTTCGTGAAGAAGAAGGATAGTAGTATGCGGGTATGCATTGACTATCGGGAACTCAACAAGATCACTGTGAAAAATAAGTATCCTCTGCCTTCGAATTAATGCTTTATTCAATCAATTGAAGGGTGCTAGAACGTTCTCTAAAATTGACCTTCGCTCGGAATACAGGCAGTTGAGGATTAAACTGGAGGATATTTCTAAGAGCGCTTTTCGAACCAGGTATGGGCATTATGAGTTTCTCATTATGCCTTTCAGACTAACCAATGCTCCTGCTGCTTTCATGAATTTAATGAACAGGGTATTCAAGGAGTAGTTGGATAAGTTTATCATGGTGTTCATAGACAACATTTTGGTGTACTCTTCAAGTGAAGCAGACCATGGAAAAAACCTAAGAGAAACTTTGCACACATTAAGGCGTGAGCAACTATACGCAAAGCTAAACAAGTGTGAATTTTAGCTCAAGAGTGTCACTTTCTTGAGGCACATGATTTCGAAAGAAAGAATTTCAATAGATCCCCGAAAAATTGTAACAATTGTGGATTGGTCTCGACCAACCAATGTGGCAGAAGTTTGAAGTTTCTTGGGATTGGCCAGGTATTACTGGAAGTTTGTGGAAGGCTTCTCTTCCTTGGCGATGCCTTTGACTCGTTTAACCCAAAAACGAGTAAAGTTCGAATGGACTCCCAAGTGCGAGAAAAGTTTCCAAGTATTGAAGAACAATTTAGTGTTGGCTCCAATTCTCACGCTGCCCTCGGAGTCGGGCAAGTTCGTCATTTACATTGATGCCTTAAAGAACGGGCTAGGATGTGTGTTGATACAGAATGACTGAGTTATAGCTTATGTTTCACGCCAATTGAAGCCTTACGAGCAAAACTACCCAGTTCATAACTTAGAACTGGTAGCTGTGGTGTTTGCTTTGAAGATTTGGCAACATTACTTGTACGAGGAACCGTGTGAAGTTTTCACCAATCATAAAAGTTTGAAGTACTTGTTCACGCAGAAGGAGCTCAACATGCAACAAAAAAGATAGCTTGAGTTGTTAAAAAACTACGACCTTACTATTAGCTATCACGCGGGGAAAGCTAACAAAGTAGCTAATATTTTAAGTCGAAAAAGCACGGGAACCATGGCGGCTATGCTAGCAAAACAAATAGAGGAATTGAGTTTGGAAGTAGTGGAATCCACTCAAAATGTACTAGCGGCTCTAATTGCTCAATTGACACTAGTAGCAAGAATTAAAGAAGCTCAAAGGAGAGATGAAAATTTGGTGAAGCTCAAGGAAAGGCTTGAGAGTGAAGAGTTATCCAACTTTCATTTGCACGAGAATGGCAGCATATGGATGAGAAATCGATTGATCGTGCCTAAAGAAGAAGAATTAAGGAATGAGGTTATGGCGGAGGCTCATTCTTCTAAGCTTTCAATTCATCCCGGGAGCACTAAAATGTGCCGAGATTTGAAGCAGTTGTATTGGTGGAGTGGATGGAAGAGAGATATCGCAGAATACGTGTCAAAATGTCTCGTATGTCAACAAATCAAAGCCGAACATCAATGACTTGCCGGGTTGCTAAAGTCGTTGGAGATATCGGAGTGGAAATGAAAACATGTGAACATGGACTTCGTAGTTGGACTTCCGAAGACGAAAAAGGAAAATGATGCTATTTGGGTAATTGTCAACCGACTAACCAAGTCAGCTCACTTTCTACCCATGGAAACGACAACTTCTATGGATACTTTGGCAAGTTTATACATGGATCATATTGTTCGGTACCACGGAGTTCTATTAAGTATTGTGTTCGACCGGGATCCTCGGTTCACGTCACGCTTTTGAGAAAGCTTTCAATAGGTAATGGGTACCCGATTAAGCTTTAGCACCGAGTATCATCCCCAAACTGATGGGCAGTTAGAACGCACCATACAGACCTCAGAAGATATACTTTGAGTGTGTGTCATGGACTTTGGAGGTAGTTGGGAAGATTCTTTAATATTAATTGAGTTCTCCTACAATAATAGCTACCACAGCAGTATTGAGATGGCATAATTTGAAGCGTTGTACGGATGTAAGTGTCGATCACCGTTGTATTGGGATGAAGTTGGCGAGAAGACCTTCACCGGACTCGAGCTTGTGCAAGCCACTGTGGAGAAACTGACTTTAGTGAGGAACTGAATGAAGACAGCCCAAGATCGGCAACGAAGTTGGGTAAATTTGAATAGACGACCTTTCGAGTTTCAATTGGGAGAAAAAATGTATCTCAAGGTTTCCCCAACTAAATGTGTGATGCGGTTAGTGGGAAATTGAGTGCAAGATACGTGGGACCGTTTGAGATTTTAGACCGAGTTCGAGACTTGGCATATCGAGTAGCTCTACCACCGGCCCTGTCCAAGATTCACAATGTCTCCCAACTTAGGAAGTACATATCCGACCCCAGTCACGTGCTTGAGTACGAGCCACTGCCGATCCAAAAAGATCTGACTTATGGTGAGGAATCTCTTTGAATTGTGAACTGCAAAGATCAGGTTCTAAGGAGGAGAACAATTCTGTATGTCAAAGTCCAATGGGCCAACCACACCGTTCACGAAGCTACATGAGAGCTCGAAGAAGAAATGAGAAAAAAATACCCAATCTTATTCGAATCGCACGGTACTTAAGTTTCGAGGCCGAAACTTTTTATTAGAGGTGGAGAATGTGATATTAAAGCCCTCATGGACCTTTATGTAAATTTAACTTCTTGGGCCATTGTGTGTTTTGTAGAAAGTAGTGGCCTTGGTTGTAATTCTTGATAATTATTTTCTACCCTAAAGACTAAAACTTCCTTCTTCATTTTCTCTTCATTCTTCTTCTTCTCTTTGAAAGGCTTCCTCAAAAATTTTCCCTATTTTCTCAATTCATTGAAGGAGGAGTTAAAGGGCATCCTTCTCCAAGGGAAGCTGGTAGAAAACATTTTGAAGTTCTCACCCAAAATCCCACTCAAGGTAACTCTTTTCTAAGTTCATTTAGTTATTCCAAACCTTAATTATTTTGTTGGGTAGTTGAAGCTATGGCTTGATTAGATGCCCTTAGACTATCTTGTTACTTGGATTAGATGATTGACTGTAGTAGTGCTAGTGTATGTAAGTTATGATAAGTGTGTGATGTGGTTGAGTTTAGGATTTGAGGAGTTTTAGGTGATCATGGCTAATGTCTTGATATTGAGCAATTGGAGATTTGTATGCATTATCCTTGCTATTTTGTGCCATTGTTAGTAGTGTTTTGAGTTGGGTTGTGTTGGAGTTGAGAAATGGGTGAGTGGAGGTCGTTTTTGTAGAAAATCGCAGGTGAGCCGTGAGTGGGGTGAACCCAGCCTTCACCCGTGTCAACTCTCTGGAATTTGAGCCGTAGGTAAGAGCTACCGAGCCGCGATTGGTCGCGTCAAGTCCCTGCCCTTCGAGCTGTGGGCAGAGCTTGAGCCAGTCGTAGCCGCAGCCGCGGCTGGTAGAAGGAGCCCCGCAGATCAGCCTCTAGCCAGTGATCCACAGTTAGAGGTTTATCGATCCATGGGCACGGATCAGGGGATCCCACCTGCGAATCAACTATGTGCTGCAGAGATTGGTTTCTTTTATACGTTAAGTATAGAATTGAGTTTGATTTTGTTTCTTTGATAGAATTAGAGTATGATTTGGGTGCTATTTTGTGTATTATAAGCGACGAAGGTGATTATCCCTACTCGAACTACTTAAACTAGTCTTTGGATTGAGGTAAGTAGTATTTGACTCTCTTTGCTTTTGAAATGCACTTTGATAATGATAAAGTTTTGAAATGTTAATGTTCTATATAAGTGGGCTTAAGTTTGGTTATGTTTGATTTTACTATGAAATGAGTATATGTGATCTAAATAGTTATTTGAATGGGTATGTTGTAACACCCTAGAAATTCATGAAAAACCCTTCATTTTGTATTATGCTCATTAGGGAAAAAAAAAAAGTGATGGCTGAATTTGTGGAAAAAAAAAATATGATGAGCATGTTGTACTTAGTATCCTTAAGAGTTGTACCTAGGAAATCTTGCAAGATTAATTATGGGATAACTAATGAAAATCACTTCTAATTACCTAGTGCCAAGTGGAGTCTTCCATGGTTAAAAAGTCAAGACTTACTTTGGTTTTGTCTTGTTTTGATTGGCCACTACTTTTTCCAATTTATCTCCAATTCTTTTCATTTTTACTTAGCTTAGTTTTCTTCCTTTTTCTTCTTGCTGGCCGGCTGCTTCTTTCCCTCTTTTCTCTCCATTTTCTTTCAATTTTCTTGGATCTTTTACTTCCATTTACTCATATTTCAACCATAGAAATTGAGTGAAACTTCCTCCTAACCAACTATCTTGTCTACCTAGAGGTATTTCCCATGAATTTCTCTTTTAATTTCAAGTGTAAGATTATAGTTTTTAGCCTTAAGTTATGTTTTTTTATGGGTTGTATATGATTGATTTTGGCCATGAATATGAAGTTTTATTCCATGAATATGAGGTTTATGGACTTTTATGGCTTGTAGATAGTGATTTAGACTTGAAATGACATGATTTAAGTTTGATTTGGTTGAAAATTTAAGCTTGAACTTAAGAACACTTAAACAGTCATGCTGGACCAGTTTTAGTAAAACTTTCATAACTTGGTGTAGATAACTTGGATTTGAATGATTCTTGTTGTTTTAGAAACTAGATTCATAGGGCTTTAAAACAGGTATAAAGCTTGCATGGGTTCATTGTGTATTAATCGCAGAAAGCTTGCAAAGTTAGCTGAAAATTCGGTTCTGTGTAAACAGTTTTGATGAAGAGCCAACTTGGGGGCTGATTTTGAACCTGTTCTAGTTGGAATTTTAAGTGATGATCTTCATGAAATTTGTAGCCCTATAAACGTAATTTCAAACCATGTAATCACAATTCCCTAGTTCTTAGTGGATTGACCCCAGCAATGGCACGAATTTGGCTGAAAACCAACCCTGTGTAAATTTGGGTAATGATTCTTGGAGTAGGGATTTTGAATTTGAGTGGAATCTTGATTGAATTTGGGTTTAAATTGAACATATAAGTTGTAATACATGTTGAATGGATTGGATGGTTGATTTTTCTTACAGGTTTAAAATTTTTGGGTTAGTTCGGTTATAGGGGAAGTGCTGCCGAAATTTCGGTAAAACCTAGGAAATAAAAATAATTAGGCTATGATTTAAGGCTTTATAAGCTGTAATTTAGTGATTTAAGTGTGCAGAAATTTTCGTAGATTAGTTATTAGTGAATTAAACCTTTCCAAGCAAAACCCTATAAATTAAACCCTAGAAAGACTTGGGGTATTTCTTGAATTTCCTTATGAAATTTCTTAGATTTTAGTCAAGATTTTTATACGATTATTTCTCATGAATTTCAGGATCCGGTAGTGAGACGCGACCTTACCACGAAATCTTTTCATAGACAATTCAGGTGAGTGTTCTTATGTGTGCATGATGCATGAAATGCCATGTTCTACTTGATATTATTATTTGATAAAATGTGTTACTTGAGAAAAGATGTGTACTTTATCGCATCTATTTCACAACGTGTTACATGCTTTCATTATTAAATGTGTTAATTGTGTGTGAGACTACCGTGACTAACTTCACCGTTACTTCACGGTTAGTCAACCTTGACGTGACTTGGGAAGATATAAGGTGCTGGGTGTTTTAGGGCGCGACGTTCTTTCCTTAAATGAGTTGAATTCCTCTAAGAGGCCAACTCTGGATAGAACTTTCTTGCTTGTTGGCCCTTCCAAGGTTGAGATTACTCCCTGGAGGTGGTAGCTTGTTTGGAGGTTATAAGGTGAACGGTGGTTAGGGTACTTGCTTGTTTGTACTGGTATGTTCCTTGATGAGGACCTGAGCTATTATCTCGGTCCGAATGTCTTGGTTACATATTCAGTGCCTGCTACTTCTACGGTTGAGCTTGCTCCCGTAGTTGAGCCCCGTATCCGCCCGTGACTACTTGTTAAATTAAATTGTTCACAAATTGTTTATTTACTCGTTATATATTTTATTGAACAAAAATCACATTTTACTAGTATGGTTGTATGACTTGAGCACTCACTGGGCTATTTTAACTCATCCCATTTATTTGTTTTCTTTAACCAGGTTTCCAAAATTACTAAGGCTGGAAAAGCTGATTTGGACCTAGTGGATATTTTGTTTATTGTATTTTGATAGCCTAAATGTGTAGGCTTTTATTGTAAATATTGTCATATTTTGGGATGTAAAACTCTAGTAATATTTACACTTTTAAGTAAATATTATGAATTATTTATTTATGAGTGCATTTTATTTTAAGTTAAGTATGGTTGGATGTTTAAGCGAGTGCGTGTTTGAGTCCTGGCGAGAGCTAGGCAGACAGTTCGCTAAGCCCTTTGGTGCGCCTTTGGGTAAGGTGGGGCTGTCACATATGTGATTGAGCTCTTGTATGTGAAATGGATTGTGACGAGACTAGTTTCTTAATTTCGGTGATGTAGAGAAATCTTTAAACCCTACTAACAGGGTGATAGTTAGTTTTGAATCCAGACCAACCGGGTGATAGTTGGCTTTGGACCGTGTTAACCGGGTCATAGTCAAAGACTAGAATTCCAAGGTCATATGTTCACTAACTACTTGAGCTCTCTTTGAATGGCATCATGTTATATTTTGAATTATATAGTTTATAAATTGACCACGTGTTATGAATGATGATGACTTGATTTAAAAATTGGAACTATCTATGTATGTGTAACAACCTAAAGCCCCAAAGAGAACTTTTGCTACTTACTGGGTGATTTTATCACTCACCCCAATTGTTTAACCTCGCTGGTGATGACTTTGTAGAAGGTGATTGGAATGACTTTTGGGCCTCATAGTCATAGTTAGTATAGATGGGAATGAGGTTATTTTTAAACGCATTGATGTATAGCCATACTTTTGGTATAGACTAGGATATATATGTTTTCCCAACTATTTTTGTTATTGGGGAAAAGAAAATGTAATGGATAGTGTGTATTTTTGGTTATGAATGAAATGAACATCTTTGGGCATTTTGAGTATTCTTTAAGCTTTATATTGTGCTAGATGATAATTTGAATCAGTTTAGCCTTGTATCCTAACTTAGCCTAAGGCATGGCAGATATCACGTCTCGGGCACGGAGTGGGACATGGATGGTCTTCAGATTTCTTTTTTGTTGTTTTCTGGTGGACTTCAAATGCTTTTCTCAAATTGTATAAAAATTTTGAATTTTGCCTCTCAGAATTCTAGTAAAATTTAATATAACTCATCCCATTCTGTATAAATTTTTATAATCGCTTCCACGTCGCAATTCCTATGTTCGCCAACTTGTGACCAAAGGAAAACCTATAACAGATGATATAGCAAATAAATTGGGCTAAGTAACATAATTCAGTTATGTTTCTCCAACATAGTTTAATTGAGGGTAGATCTTGAAAGGTGCTGCCAGTCGAATAAGATGAGAAGACAGGAAACCCGAGGAGATAAAAGGGTTGAGAGAGAATGAGGCTAGAATACTATGAAACTTAAACGCATTTTCTATTCTGTTTGATTTCATTCTTTAATATCCAGTTCCGACCAAAGCATGATACACACGATGTATCACCAAATTAGGATATATAAACAACTCCAATTAACTCGGTCGTGGCGTTACAATCACATGGATTTTGAAAGCAACATTAATTGATTATGTTTTAACCAATAGTAGGAAAGTTAATAATGAATCTAGCTTGAACGACATAATATAAAACAGTACATTTACTACTATAATAAGCTCACAGAAAACAATCTTGGATTACTTCAAGTGTTGTCATCTGACCTTATATGTATATGTTTCTGAAATATTTTACTTATCCATCTTTTAATATAAAAACGACATAAAGGAAGTCAATTTATAAAAACATATGCGGTGCTGCTTTGTCATTTTAGGTCAAGAACATTAAATTATTCAATATGTTAACTTTAAGGAATCAATAGAGGTTCGAGCGGTTAGAGCTCTACGACTTTATCGCAGAGATCGGGAGTTCGAATTCCACTAAGCACCATTCTTCTTCCCTAATATTGTAATAGTGTAGATTTGAATATACTATTATATATATATATATATATATATACACACACACACACACACATATATATATTATCTATCTATTACTAATGTATTCATGTTTCTTTCTTTTTTTGTACTTCCTAATTTACCCTTACATAAATGTAAGCAGAAATTATATCACCTAATACTACTCCACGTAAGACTACCTAAACTCTTGCTAATGTTTATGTAAATCCTATAAATTTTCAATTACATTACAACTCTAACAACAAAACACCAAATAAAGTCCTGACATAATTAAAAAATTATTATGGAAGACTACTCTACTTAAGACTACCTAAAATCATGCTAATGTTTACATAAATCAAATACAATTTAAATTATATTACAAATTTAAAAACAAAACAATAAATAAGTCATAACATAATTAAAAAACTATTATGACTGCCTATTTGAAGCTGATGAGCCTGTCGAATATAGTTAACTTTATCGTGAAACTCATGTTAAGTAATTATTTTGTCCAAGAATAAGTTTCAAAAAATTAGTGAAAATGTAAAGTAATAATCTTCATAGTAATCCCTGATTCCTTTGCAGCTGCTCAAATGAATTTAACAACTTCAACAAGAAGACAAGGAAAAAGCACAAGAAAGCAAGCATAATCCACAAACTATTTGCAGGTTTTACTTCACTCCTTATGTGAACATATTTTTGTATTTTCTAACCTTTTTATGAAAATTTTATTTGAATTGGAATTTGGGATGATATGTTAATGACACAATAGAAGATATATAAGCAACAATTGGGCAACAAATGAAGTTTAAAGGGAACCAAAAGGACAAGGGACAAAGGAACACTTCTAAGTGAGGAATAATAAATAAATTTAAAATGATAAACAATTTTTCATTTCAAGATATATTGATCAAGAAAATTTAT
Organism: Mitragyna speciosa; assembly: GCA_024721245.1. Lineage (NCBI taxonomy): Eukaryota > Viridiplantae > Streptophyta > Magnoliopsida > Gentianales > Rubiaceae > Mitragyna > Mitragyna speciosa. The sequence continues at coordinate 6,796,979 of CM045572.1, forward strand.
ATTAAAGAAGACAAAAGAAAGCATCTTCTATAAGCTTCTTAGGGATATCAATAAAAAGCTAAAATAATTACAATATATTGAAAAAATACATGCCAAGAATGATTGAGATTAAAAATGAATCAATCAAATAAGAATGAAATACAAAAAGGAATGGATAGAGTACTAATATATACATTTTGTAGTTTTGTATGAAAAAATTGAATAAAATACATTACCTCCCTACCATCTGCTTATCATTTCTTTAATGTAAGAATTCATCAATTGAAAAAATTAACAGATCAATTTAAAGTAGTAATCCCAAATACAACTGACCTATTAATTTCATTTTCTAGACTTATTAGTATGAGCCATGGGCAGGCTACAAGAAATGTGCAATTAATTAAACATTTAACTTATATAAAAATATCAATATTTAACTATACGATGATGATCATGTTAACTATCTAGAAGCAAAAAGAATTCAAGAGCACAAAAAAATTCTAATGTGAATCTCTCAGTGGAAATTCTAATGTGAAGCTCTTAGTGTTACTACTATGAGTACATCACGTATTACATGTAAGATTATTGAATAAATTAATTAATTTGAGATAGGGGTGAATCACCATTAGAGATAATACAAAAGGATTTTAGAGAATAAAATTTCTTCTTTTTTTATATTTCTTTCCATGCTAGCCTCTGTTTATGATTTTTCCTGTCTACAAAAACTAACACAAAAGGATCACTCTTCTTCTTTTTTTTTTTTTTTTTGGAATTTTTCTATTCTATATTGTCATACTGTACTTAGTTAAAGTTTTAAACATCCAAAACAGAAATATGTTTTGAACAAAATTATGAAAAAAGACACATGCATATTAAATTGAATAACATAAGTTGTAAAAAAAATAGCATAATAAGGGCAATGGCATTATGTGATAGAATGTACTCAATCCAATGTCATCCATAAACATGTGGAAAGAAATTGATTACAAAAAACTCCAAAACAATATGATTTGCCTTAATTTTTTTCTTTTTCCATAATTAGGATCCATCATAACGACTGTTAACTATTATGCCAAATATAATAGAGATCTGATAATGTATCTAGCCTAATATATTTTCGTAATTTACGTGTACAAAAAAATTAACTAGAATGGGGATAAAAAAATACTAAAAAAGGTCGTAATCAATCAGTATTGATTTTTATATTTTCTACACAAATTATTTATGAATGAGTATCAAGTTTAAATTTCCCACCAAATTTAAATATATAAGTTGATAATTTGGTACAACCAATTAAAAAGGTTTGACTGTGGAAAAAGAGAGAAGAGAGAATAAGGTGGCCTTTGAGAATATTTGAGAAATAATAAGAACTTTTGACTATTTTAGGCATTTACAAGCTTTGGAGCATATGAATATTAATCGAGGGGTACGTTGAATGTATGAAAATTCTACGGCTTATGTGATGTATTATTTTAGTTCCGTTAACTAATATAGTTAGGTACACACTCACACACGTTAAAAAAAATGTCGGAGTTTAAAACAAGTACAAAATAGACCAAGTGAACATGTAAAGTAACATGCTTGGTAGCCATTCATAGCATAAGTAATTAAATCACAATTTCCTTGGCATTCATATAGATATATTAAGGAACCTAAGAATATTAATGTAATTTGTTTTTGATGAATAATATAATATTGGAGTAATAGTTTAGAATTAGCCTACACAAAACTAAAAATTAATAATTAGTTCTTTACCATGCATGTAGAAGTGAAATACTAATTAAAAAAGAGAAAATTATTCTTTATTGTAAAACAGGGAAATAAATTATATGTTAGCACAAAAAATAATGAATAATTAGATATTCATTACTAATTAATTAGCAAATGATAAGAATAAATCCAACAAAGTAGTAATTATTTAACAAGAGAAGAACATAAAGAATGAATAATATTCAAAGTACACTTGCTATGGTATAAGAAAACTCTGTGTATGCTTAATCACTATTGTTAAGTTTTAATCATTTGTTATACAAGAAAATGAAAAATAGTTTACATATTTTATTGTATTCAAACCAGTGTCTTTATTAGTCTAATCACTTCAAGCTTTGTAGACCATTTATCAATTGGTCAATTAGCCAAGATTTTTTTTTAAATGTATAATCCTGAATTAGATATTCTTCTTTTTGAAAATAATGAGTATAATTATATTTTAAAATAAATGGAGATTTACTTAATAGACAATTATGAAAAGAAATGAAGATTAAAAAATAAATTATTACTATATAGGTACATGATAAATAAAATGAATGTAATAATTTATCCTACATTTAACAATTTAATGTACATTGTCATGGGAGGACAAAGTATATATGTGTATGAAAAAATTGAAACTAAAATAATAGCTATAATTAGCACAATGAAACAATTTTATTATTTTGTAAAGAAAGTGAAATATTGTCCTGAAATGAATTGTTAGCATTAAAATCAATTAGCTTTAGTTTCAAACGATTAAGAGAAAATCAAAACGAAAATTATAAAACTAGATTACCATGATCACTGAAAAGCTTGAATAAAGATTTTGACTTGTAAAGATCCTATATAATAAGGTAAATTTGAATGAAGATTTTGACTTGTAAGATTCTATATAATAAGGTAAATCTTCAGTATTGTAGTAAATGAAATAGGATGTTTTATTCATTTCTTAGTATAAAATGCAAAATTATTTGATTGTGAGAGTATAAATTTTTTTAACTAATGCTATTAAATGATGCCAAGAACAAATTAGAATTAAAGCATACCAATTCCAATGTCAAATAAAAAAGAAAAATATTTTATATTTGTGGACTTCTTGCTATTGATTCTTTCCATGAAAATTCACTCACTCAAGAAAACTATATAACACCATAAATTTGAGGCCAATTAACCCCAAACTCCACATTTATAGAATAGTATACACCAGGTATATGAAACACTTGATTTGTACTCCAATTTCTTATTGAATTAGAATGTCTTAAATTAATATATTTATAAACACTAGTTATGCAGCTCAATTCAAAATACCAATTTATAACAGTCATATTCATATGTTGGAATTTATATTTTTTAAAGAACATCCTTTTATGCAATTCTAATAAAAGAGGACAAAAATATTTTGATTAGCATATATAATGCAAATTTAAAATGATAATTGAAGTCATCTATTGTAATTCCCTTAAATAAATAAAAAAAGGGTTTTCATATTTTTTTTATGAGAATCAATATATGTATAAAAACACAAAAGAAAATGATGATGACAAAAAATTGTATAATTAAATGAAAAGATCTAGAATTAACTAAAAAGAAAACGAAAGTAGTAATATAAATAGGGAAAACAAAGATATGAATTAACAATCAAAAGACATGTTTTACAACAAGTAGTAATCTATAAATTTTGTATATTTAACTAATTTTTTGGTTACTTCTATTTTTTTATATACTTCTAATCTTTTATTCATGGGAAACATGCAAAAATAAAACATATATTTTGTTTATATTTTTGTCATTTCTTACACAATAAGAACAATGTAATTTCACAAGATGATACAAAATCAAGATATTCCATGAAATTGATCAAATTCAATAATTAGGAATACAATTTCTTACTCAAGATGAAGGAAAAAATTAAAATTACTAATGGAGCACTCAAAGTTACGAAAGAGGTAATAGAAAATTTTTAAAGCAACTGAAAGCCAAAAAAGTCTCCATTCACAATTAAAGAATACAAATTTCAAAGAAACAGAAGCAAATATACCCACCTCAAAAAAAAGAAATAGCAAGACAATAACTTTTATTAATTCATTTAGATTGGCCTTGAAGTTTAAAAGAACATGATTTCTTCCTGTAAAAGGATTGAAGACCGACCATCCCTAGGAAACTAGGGCAGAAGCAAAAGTAACGATAAAAAAACCAAAACTGCAAGTTCCAATAGGAATAAAGGAATCATCAAGAAACCAAGAACAAACAAGAGGACTTGCTAACCACAGATGATGACGAAGATGAGAAGATTACTTACTTGAAAAGAAGGTTAAAACTAAAAGGAAGAATACTCAATAGAATTTTTGAATTTTTAAATTTCTAATTCTATATTCTATTCAATTCACATTTACATTCATAAAATAATTAATTTCAAATTTGTTCATTAAATTTTATACTGCAATTTCTTTCCTTTTTTCATATTTGAATTTTCAAAAATAATTTCAAACTAAATTCATTTGCTTTATTAACCGATATATATTTAAAGCATGTGCAACGCACATGCATATTCCTAGTGTGTGTGTTTGTGCACTTGATGGTAGAATAGTTTTGTAGAATTTGCAGTGTGTGCATAATGTTAGCCTTGGCGACAAATCATAGTTTTAGCCACAAAGCGGGCAAGAAACCCCATATTTTACTACAACTCGCTGCATGTGCAATCTTGGATAAATCCCATGGACGCCTGGATCTTGTCTTTTTCCGTCGGCGGATACTGTACGAGGACACCGCCCTTAGATTTAGGAATAAAAGACTCAAAATCTAAGACAAATACCATAAATAGTTGGACCATCTCTTTTCTTTATTACACTGGTATTCCATCGTAACATTGGTGCCGCGACTGGGGAATAAGGGATACTCCTATTTTATCACTATAAATATATGCTGAGTAACAGTACAAGTTTACTAAAAGAAAAAAGAAAAGTCTAGCGTCCATCTTCTAGATGTATAATTCCTTCATTAATATCCAAGGTCCAAAGTTCCCAAACTCATTCCTCCATTTGCATTGATGGCCACCAGAAACCGCTCAGACCAACTTGTCTTTCTTCCCTATGAAATGCAAAGGTATAGGAAAGTACCAAACCGTGTTTGTCATATTTAATGAATTGATCATAGTTACATGAGTTTGGTAGACATGACCTATCTGGCATGGGTTTTATGTTGTATGAAATCAATGGAGAACCAACAATCGTGTACCTGCATAAGCTGACAATTTTAGATCTTTCAAAACCTAATTATGTAGAACAAGTTGAAAAAAAAATGTGGAACAAGTTGGAATAGATTGTAGAAAATTACCTATCTGATAATTGATGTTGATTTACTTTGGTTTCTCCCATTTTTATTTTAATATCTTTGTTCTTTTACATTTTTGAACGTCTTGCCATGTTCACTCTTTTTCCAAATTCAACCAAATTAGCTCATATTTCTCAAATTACATTTATAGATGACAATTGGTGAAGGCACTTTGCGGCAAGTCAACTTAACTTAGAAGACCAAATTTGTCTAGCTAAAAAATGGAAGAGTGTTGAACCTGTAGGATCTAAATATAAGGAACCACGTACATATGTTGAAATGTAACCTGAAAAACTATATTAAGTCCAAAACATCAAATTGCAACTTTTCCTTGCAGATCTAGATCTTGGCCATTCTATAGTAGTCTGAAATTCTATTAATTTCACTTAGTGGCATGTGAGCAGATGCTGATGCAGAAGTAAAAGAAATAAACTGGACATAAAAAAAATATATAGAGACAATGTCTAAATTCGTACGAAATTTATGTTGTTCTCAATTTTAATAAGAATAAACAATAATGATGTTCATATGGTTAATAGCCACCCTGTTCTCCTTAGGGTTTTGTCCATGTCTAGTGAGGAAAGGAAATGATACGAGTGTGAAAAGGTGGTTAGGAGAATATGTCAACCCACAACTTTGGATTATGAGATTTTAGTTTTAAATAAAACTATCATACTTAAAAATAATTCATTCAAGCTTTTTAAGCTTAGTACTTTCCTCCCTTGTAATGTCTTTGATCAATGTGGTCTTCTTACTTCAAAATCAAATTATTTAAAAAAAAAAAAAAAACACACGTACGCACACACGTACACGCGTGCGCTCACACATTCTCCCCAGCCTCCCACCTTCTCTCTCTGCTTCCTCCCCCTCCCCCTTCCCTTCCCCCTATACCAAGACAAGATAACTAAGGTTTTGCCTATTGAAGTTGATCTAATTCCAAGAACATTATATATAGTGATACACTGATACTAAGTCGATAAAAACTAATTTATATATAGAAGGAAGAAACTTTAAAAGGTTCGTATAATCGTTATTAATTTTTTTTTGAAAGCAAAATAAGGAAATGTTGAGATATCGTTAAAGACTGTAATAGAATAAAAGTTAATTTAATATTGGTATGTGTGTGTGTAATGAACTTAAAAATATAATGTGGGTTATTATTTCACTACAAGAAAATTGACTTTTTGTGACAACAAAAGTCATCATAGAAGCCCAAAAAGTCGTCACTATAATCTACAGTGACAACTTTTTCTGCTGTCACAAGGTTGTCACAAATTCTATGTCACAAAAGGCTCATTGTGACAACCTCAAAAAGTCGTCACAGAAGCATAGTCATCAGTGACGAGCAAAAGTTGTCACAAACTATCGTCAGAAAAACATAGTCATCAGTGACGAGCAAAAGTCGTCACAAATTTTTAACAGTTTGTGACGACTTTTCTTGTCACAAATTCACCTTCCAATTTTGTCATTAATATAAGAGAAGTCGTCACAAATATTGCTCAACAGTGACGACTTCTTGTTGTCACTGTAGTCGTGTTCATTAGTGACAAGAATGCTTGTCACTGATGAAATTTGCACTTAGTGACAACATTAGTAGCTTGTCACAGAAACATGGCATTAGTGACGACATTAATAGTGTTGTCACAGAATCTTGACACTAGTGAAATTTGCACTTTAGTGATAACATTAATGATGTTGTCACAGAAGGTTTGCATCAGTGACAACACTAGTAGTGTTGTCACAGAAACATGCCATTAGTGAAATTTGTACTTAGTGACAACATTAGCAATGTTGTCACAGAAGCATGCATCAGTGACAACATTTGTAGTATTATCACAGAAGTATGGCATTAGTAAAGTTTGCACTTAGTGACAATATTAGCAAAGTTATCACAGAAGCATGGCATTAGTGATGAGATTAATTATGTTGTCACAAAAGCATAGTATCAGTGACAAGAATTGTTGTCACTAGTGGAACTTTTTGTTGTTCAAGAGTTATTTTGTGATGATTTCTTGCCACTTGTTCACCTGTACTTTTTTTATTTATAATACAAAAGTTGTCACAAATATGAACTCAACTAGTAATACAAAAAATTATAGCTCGATTAATGCCGCAGTGAATAGTGATAAACGTGCAAAACTTTCAAATAGATATAGATTTGTTCATAAACATCTGCAAATCCATCAAAATATACACGAACCATAATATTTACAAAATTGACATCAATTTAAGTACTAGTGTTATTATCCACCTTAAATCCAAAAGATGTACTACATTTAAGGTGAAAAACAAAATATAAAACAGCTATCTTCTCAAATTGATGCCATCTTCAAATTTGCATCCAAAAGGCAGCTTTCTAACAGCATTGCACTGCAATTTAAATGCAATACGAAGGGTGAGAAAATAAACAAAAAAAAGCTACACAAAAAAATGAAGAAGAACACAAATAAGCAACAAAACAACTTAAATACAAATACATATCATAAACTCCTCAAAGGGTGCATCAGTTTGGTTGTACCCTTTTCTTACGAACATCAAGTGAATGTGATGAAGCTCATTGTTCCACTTATTGATATTTCTATTGCAAATACAGACAACCATAATAATTCTACCTTTTTCAAAGAAGCAAACCAACAAGTAGGGATCTCTAACCAAAGAAGTTCAAAAGACTAATTATCACTATAAACACATTTTCCAGCATCCCAAGTCAATGCAATCCTCAAAAACACCCAACAAAGAGCAGCCAACTGATGGAAATCTAAAATGGGCATTCATAGCATTAACAAACACAAGTCCAAATCTAAGCTAAGATTTTGCTTTCCAACTCCAACTACCCTGCTTTGTTGAAAATCCCTTAACCAGATGATAACAACAAAAGGGTTGTACTTGCAAAGAGAGTACAAGTACATAGAATACTGAAAAATGTAAATGAAAAATTAAATGTGATAATTATTGTGCTAGTATTAGTTATAGAATATTTTTCACATCCTGTTTCTGAAAAATATCATATTTTTCTTTGGAAAAATATACTTATGGACATACATTATACACCAGTACTATAAAGCAAGTGCACTTTTGGTTGCAGTATCATAGTTTTGAGTTTTTTTAATGTTCCTACAGTAAAATTGAACTTTAAAGCTACACAGTGATAAATATGTAAAACTCAACGAAAGGAGGGAGCCTACATAACTGCTTCATCTCTATTGATATAGGCAAATGCTTTTCAATTTTTCCCTTCAGTAGAAGATCAATCATTATATTCTCTATAACTATTATTATTCTTGCTCAGAATCTTTTCTTCATTCTAAATCCAAGTCAACATCTGCCTCAAGACCCAATATGTAAAGATTTTTTGTCCTCTTATGTAATTTCATGATCACCCTAATGGAAATATTATTTTTTTTGACCAGCTACATGCTTGAAATCTTATATTATTGCTACTGTTATTTGATCATATATACTCTATTTGAATAATTTACTTTTTGGTTTGACTAACTATTTTATACAGTTCCAAAAAATTGCACTCAAATATAGTGTGCACAATTAGGGAAATAGCTAATGTTCCCCTATTGCAATTGGATGTAAGAATCTTGACAATGCATTTAGTTATAATTCCTTGACACAATACTGCTGCAACTTCCGTATAGACAATCAAATCCAGAATCACTGTTGGTTTAGGCAATCAATATTAGTTGTTTTACTTGTTCAAAATCTTTGATCGCTAACTAGAATTGTCAACTTGCACTTGTTAACATATGTACAGCAATCAAAGCTACAAATGAACCACGTAAATGCACCACACATCCCCTCACACCTATACAAACCCCTCTAAACCAAGCTTAGTACCACATTATTTCATAGCATAATAGAATAGCAAATTCATCCAACTAGACATATATAGTTTGACTATAATATTGTGCCAAGTCTCACCCTTACTAACAAAATCTAAGTCAAAATTATGTCCATTATTTGTTTAGTAGATTACGTAGTTTACATCAGTGAAACAACATTGTGCAGTATAATCAATTTTTTTTGCAAAGAAATATGCTAAATTGTAAATCCAAAAAATGTCTAGAAATTGGTGTAATTCCTTGAATCAAAGCATGTATAACTATTGCATGTATAAAATGGAAATTAATAACAGCATTCCAAAGACACAAACCACAACTAGCCACCAAATTTCAATAGAGCATTAGGTTCATAACTTCTAACGACATAAACTTAAAGACATTCATTTGAACTAAAAATCTGATTATTAGAACAAAAATATTTAAGGCTTCATGCTAGCTACTTCATCTCCATTTTAATATTTAGTCTTGGAATGCCAAGTTTTAACAATTTTTTTAAAACCAAAATTTAAGAATAAGAACAGGATCTGATTCTTATCTAAACTTTTACATAGACATTATGGAATAGGGCCTGAAGCATGGACATTATAGAACACAAATAACGCCTCTACCACTAAAATTCTGATCACAAAATATAATAATAATTCCATAAATTTCTTATCTCCACAATTTAACCAATCAAGACATAAACATAATTAGATCAATCAAAATTCAGTTACAATAACCCCAGCTATGCATCCATCACACATGCACTAAATCCATTCATTAGAGCCCATGATATTGAACCAGAACAAGCCAAACGCTCAAAGCAACTAACGAAAGAAGTTTAAAAGATCAATACTTAAACCAAGTCGAAAAAATCCCAACATAAATTTCACACTTCCACTGCCTCAACTGATCATCGAACAGCCCTTAAAAGAGCAAAAAATCAATCCTTTTAGGATTATTTACAGCCCCCTTTTTCCTTTCTTCACATAAAAATTGCAAATTAGTTCAAGAGATCAATGCTTTATAACAAGTTATACTGGGGTTTATTGAACTACTACCACAACAAAGAAATTATATATTTATCTTGTCATCTATGATGTGTTAAAATCAGAAAATACATAGACAAGGGAGCAAAAATTATAAGAAACCCAAATAAAATACACACTTAGTTAGTACATTAGTGGGAGTACTTGTATGGTTAACAAAAGAGAAGGAAAAGTGTGGAAAACCAGTAAAAAAGGGGCCAGCCTGAAGGCTTAAAGGCATGCAAAGTTTGACTGAAAAATAAGTTGAAAATAAGAAGCATGAGGTGTCAAGCTTTTGGGGTTTAATGGCAAACTTAGTAGGTGAAGCAAGCACCTCATGTGCAGCCAACTTAATAGCTTCATTAAATGAGATAAGAGCAACAGAAAATGTGGAGAAAAAATGGACCCAAAATCATGCAAGAAGGGAGGAGAATAAAACAAATAAAGCTTGGGCTGAAAATTTGAAAGTAGGAGTTGGCCAATGAGAGCATGAGCTGGCTTTACATGGTGAATTGAAGCTTTAAACAGGTTGGTGAAGTGGACAGCTAACCATAAAAATAGTTTAAGGTCTGATGCTTGAAGAAAAACCAAAGGAAAAGAAAGAAAAAAGGGCTGAAAATCGTGAGAAAAATAGAGAGGAAATTCTGGTAAAGAAAACTGGAAATTGGAAGAAGCTTGAAGGTAACATTTCTACCTTAATCTCTTGACCAATTACATGTGTTGTTTAGCCAAGTATGGATCATAATCATTGAGAAATGAGGTTTACGTGCTGAATGGAAGGTGAAAATATAGTAGAAATTAGGAAGTGTTGAGCCAAGAAAGAGTAAATATGCATAAACCAGTAAAACAGTCACCTCGACACAGCTTTCAAAAATTGGCCATAACTTTGTGTAGAAAATTCAAAATTGGATGCCGTTTGTTGTGCTAGAAACTAGATTCAAGGTCACTTTCATGGTATGAAAATCATGTTCTGATTCATTTTGTATAGATACCAGAATTGTTTGGAAATTGACTAAAAATCTGGACCTGCAAAGAACAGGGTTGGTGAAGTCTTAACTTGTAAGCCAATTTTAAGTTTGATATGGTTCGGATATGAATTTGAGCCCTTCATAAGAGTTTTAGTGCTTGGATTTTAGTTTCCATTCATGTAAATATCATGTTCATACGAGCTATATCCTGATCGATATGCCTAATTGAAAAGAAAGCACCTGGCTGAACTGAAAATCTGGTTTTGCACAAGACAGGTTTGCAACTGGGCTGAATTGTGGCTGCATTTTGACTCGGTTATGGTTTTTATTTTTAAATTATTCCTTCTGAAAAGTTGTAGTAAATTGAATCTAGTTTTCAACGGTACCAAGATTGTAGCATTTGAATGAGTATAGCTCAAGTTATGTTCAAACGAATAGACCCTGCACAGGCAGCCATAGGAGGATCCGCGAGAATGAAGCCCAAGGCTCCACCCACGTTTCCTCTCCAGATTGCTCCTGCTAGGATAGTTTTCTTGGTCCATTGGGACTCTATATTGCAGGGGTTTGGATTTGTTCCATGATGTATCATTAGGTATGTGTTATTAAGCTAATTGTAGGCGTATGGTTAGGTTGTTTCTAAGTGAGTTAATTACACTTTGTAGGTAAATTTGATGGATTGGTAACTCAAGCTACTTGAGTTGGGATTGTGGAAGGTTGAATGATAAATTTTATGAACCTAAAGCCAAGGTGAGGACTTTCTTATACTTGTTAGCTTTTTCGAAAAATTATAATTCTTATACATACTTGACTTTAAATGACTATTTTGATATCAAATTGGCATGCATGAAGTTTAAGTGTGCATGAATGATCCCTACGAAAAGAATGGGATTGATTGAAAGTATTAGATATTTATTTATATGTTTGGAATGCTCTTATTTGCTATGTTAATTACTCTACCAAGACTAGTCTATATGATATGAATAATATATGGCCTACCCTAGCGGGAGAAATAGCTAGGACATGAGTATGGCAATATTCCATAGCAAAAGCCAAAAAGAAAAGACATAAATGCAATATTTGAGAATCTTTCTATTCATACCATGCATACAACTGTTAAATGTAATATTGACGAAGAAAAAAAACATTTCCAAGGAAAGAAAAGTGAAAAAATCTCCTCCCACAACATTCAACCGACACACCAATATTTAGTTTCATTAGTTGAAATAGCACACAAACATAATAAATATGAACAAGCATCCCTGCCATTTTGACAAATGACAAACTAACTTTCCACTTCACAAATTCATCCAATCAATCTTATTTTGACCACCACCGCATCTAAAAAACTCCACGTTGTAATATCAACTCATTACATCATCCATCAAAAATTGTATTTTTTGTGCTCAAATGTAGCTAATCAACTATTATTATCTCTACATTTAAGCACAAACTAACAAACATAACAGATTGAGTAACTGAAAACCAAAGACGCAATTTTTCCTCCTTTTTTTGAATTTCTTAGATCAATCTCCAATCAATAATACAATAATTTCTTTAACACCAAAGAACAAAAGTGTTTTATTTAATGTAGAAATTAAAATATAATTCATGATGAACATTCCAAGCCAAACATAACAATACAACTTGGATTAATTTTGGACAATTAAATCAAGTTATGAATAAATGAAATACCACTAATCTAGAAACCTGAAAATAAAAAAAAAACAACTAAACAAGATCCACACCAAGCAAAATTATTTTCCCAAGTTTTCACTTTTAGGGTAATATTTTTAGTGCCATAATCATTTATGATCTATCACAGTCAGTCATCAACTATTTTTATATAATTAAGTCTTTACCTTTGTAGAAGTCTTTCATTTGCGTAGCTCTTTCATTTGAGCAATCAACTGTTCATACAGCCCTCTTGTCTCAAGTTGCTGCTCTTGCAAGTTCTTAATTAACTCCTTTTGGGCATTGAATTCTTCAACCATCACTGCAGCTCGTTCCTCTGCCGCATCTGCCCTTTTCCGATGCTCCTCAATCTCGCTTCTCAAGCGGTCAATCTCTACTGATTGCTTCTTGGCTGCACTGTGGCTACGGAGCTGTCCAGGTATGTAACCAAGTTGTTGCTGACAAATTTCCTTGCTAGTCATTGAAGTTGTACCTGCCAACTCTTTCATTGTTGCCTAGACAAGTAAAGCATTATAATGTTGCAATGTTAAGGTATGTCACAAGTAGGAAAAATTAAATATAAATAGATTGAAATATCTTACCAAGGTATTTGTTGCTACATCATTTACCAAGGACCCCGTCTTCTTCGATGTGCGACTAAGCTCAAATAGATCTATCTCCGAAAGTTCTATACCATCCTTCCTTTTCTGTCAAAATAATCAACATGTCTTTTCTTAAACAAATGCATAAGAATGAAAATAAAGAACATCTTCAAACAAAGGAACTAGATTACCTTTTCTTCAACAACTCTTGCAAGAGACTTTGTCCCCACAGTAGTGTGGCTTTCATTTTTGGCACGGTTTATTTTGTTACGGTCACTAACTTTCTATAATAGACAAACAATTAAGAGATTACTAAGTATTTCAACCAAATTCAAAAGTGTAATAAAAATGATTCAAGTATAAAACTATACCTTGAATTCTTCACTTCCAAAGTAGTTGCACAACCATTTCCAATCATCCGGTGGAACACCTTCAGGAACATGATTGATTGCTTGTTCCTTTGTATCAAAGGTCAAGAAATACTTGTGCAACCGATACCGGTGATTCGGTATAAAATGCTCAGCTGCCTATCCACAGCAGCTTTAGAAATGGCATTTTCTTCAAACTGAAAGTCATCCTACAAGATAATATAACTTGATCATATTCAAATAAAAGTCATCCTACACAAATAATGCAATCTAATAATATTCAAATAAAAGTTACATTACAAGTTATATGCAACTAAGTACATAAGTAAATTACTAGAATATAAGTACCAAATTGATGTGTTTTAATAGTAATTTAAGAAAAAGCCAAGTACCGTAACCGTCTTGTATATGCTTTCTCGATCCTCAGATGGCATATGTGCCCATTTGTCAACATTCAACTTCCCAAACTTTCTCACAACACAACCACTCTCACTAATGAAGTATTGAGAATCCCTTCCAATTATACGCCGAATATAAGGATCAACTTCAATAGTGAGAGTCTCGTTAGCCTCTCTCCTTCTGGCCAATGTAACATTCCTAGTACGGCCCCTTCTTTTTGATAGTTGCACATCTATAATTACATTTAATTTCAAAAATTTAGTTGACTATGTCGACATAACGATAGGTAAAAGAAATTAAACAACAAAAAAGCAAGTTATAGCAAAAATATAGAGCTAAAAATGTCATAAAAACTTAGTACCAGTGCTGCCATTTTGACCATCATCAGAAGATAAAATGGTCTCATTTTCAGCAGATGCATGTGATTCAGAAGTTGGAGGGTGCATAATATTTGAAGCATCCGGCTGACTTCGAGGGGAAGATGTTGGAGTCACAAATGCAGCAGTGCCATTTGAACTTGTACTTCCAGTATGAGTATGCTGCTCATTGCTTCTACCTAAATTTGCTTGGACAAGTTGTTGCTTATTCTGGATTTGTCTTCTAAGTGCCTGCCCTTTTCTTCCAGGTCCAGCCATCTGAAACCAACAAACATAGACAAAAAAAATGATTAAAAAAATCAATGTAGTGTAAATATAGTATTCTTATCTATCGTAATAAGCAAAATCCAATTAAAAAAGATGACAAGGGCATATTGAAAAATTAATTAACTACAATCAGGTAATAATAAATTTATTAACTTCAAGTATTGTATCAAAATAACCTAGTCTGAATCAGTGTTATTGTCACTAAGAATATCCTCGTATTCTTCATTATGACAACCCTCATATTCATCAAGTCCTTCCTCATCATTAATGAAGTCTTCGTCAGCTAGTTTATTGCTGATTTTTGACTTGTTAGCATGAACAATAGATGAAGGTACGGATTTTAATGGATTGCTCTCTTCTCTTGAGAGTGGCGGGAGATTATCGAGGTCTATTATAATAGAGAGTTCCCCTTGTGCTTCCTCTTGATACATCTCCTCAACTACTGGCTCTTTGTTTAAATGTTCAGGAACATCATAACAGTTTCGCGGACTAAATCTTTCAACTACAAACCAATTTCTACCTAATTTCAAGTCTTGAACATAAAACACTTGTTCTACATGTTGAGGAAGGACATAAGGCTGGTCTTGGTACCATCTCCGTGATGAATTGATACTTGTGATACCCCATTCTTTGTCTATTTGCATGCCAGAACTATCATCAATCTTCCACCAATCACACTTAAATATGAGAACCTTTTTCTTTCCAAGGCAGTACCTCACTTCCATAATTTCTTTGATTACACCATAAAAATCAATGATATTGTTACCATGCTCGCCTTTCACTACAATACCACTGTTTTGTGTTTTTCTCTCTTTTTCACGGTCTTCAGTATGAAATCGGTACCCATTAGCAATGCAACCTGTGTACTTGCTAACTCTATTATCCAGACCTAATGCCAATGAGCGAAATTCATCATTGCAAGGCTGAGGACCATATAAGACCTGGTGAAAGATAAATTATATTAACATAAGATATGATATTAAACTATAAACATAAGAAGTCCAAAATTTAAAAGCATAATCACCCTACACGTTCTTTGAACCATTCGGAGAATTCCTTATCGTGTCTTTGGTCTACATTGTCAGTGCTTTCTGCTTCTAATTTGCATTTGTGTTCACTTAAAAAAAATTAAAACTAAGATTAGCATCACGTGTCAGTTAATACATGAAACATAATTTATTTAAGGTCAAAGTATTACTTTATGTAGTCTTCAAGCTCATCGCAATTATTTAGCAAAAAAATGTGGACTTTTGCTAATTCTGAATCAGGTAAATAATCCCGTTTGGGCCCTCCAAATGGACGACTAGAGCATGAAAATATTGACAAGTGACCAGAATTGTCAGCTGTTTCATTATTACGCTTCAGGCCTGTTGAATATTGTCTCGACATTGTCCAAGTACATAGAACAAAATGTTAAGCATTCTTTGTCTATGTACCGCTCGGCAATACATCCCTCCGGTCGAGCCTTGTTCTGAACATAATTTTTCAGTGTTCCCATTTTCCTATGTTTAATTAAAAAATAAAAAAAAGTATTTTTCAAATGACAAATTAAATATATAATAATTTACTAATTCATAACCACTATATAAAATCCCATACCTCTCAAATGGGAACATCCAACGGTATTGTGCTGGGCCAGCAAGGATAGCTTCAGCAGGTAGGTGAACCATCAAGTGTAACATTATGTCGAAGAAGGAAGGAGGGAATAATCTCTCTAATTTACACATTATCACAGGAATTTGTCTATCACATTCGTCGAGTACATCCCTATGCAATGTTCTGGCACACAACTTCTGGATCAAATCACTTAATTGAAATAGCACTTGACGAACTTCTTTGGTTAAACTTCCACGAATTGCAAGTGGGAGTATTCTTTGAATGAAAATGTGGAAGTCATGGCTTTTCATTCCCGAAATCTGGAATTGTCCGTTCTTTATGCATCGAGAGATATTTGAAGCAAAGCCATCCGGATATTTGACAGAAGACAAGAAATCACACACTTTTGTTTTCTCTTCTTTTGTTAGGTGGTAGCAAGCAAGTGGCATAATATAAGAATCACCACTAGGAATCAAGTGCAACTCCTTTTTTAAGCCTAATTCCTTCAAATCTTTGCGACACAACCAATTGTCTTTGGTTTTACTGTCAATATCCATTATAGTGGCAAAGACACTCTCAGAAACATTCTTCACTACATGCATGACATCCAGATTATGCCGAATTTTCAGGTCTGACCAATAAGGCAAAAGGAAAAAGCAACTCTTTTTGGTCCAATTTAGACCACTATCTTCACGTTTACGCTTTCTTGTTTTCATTTGCTGACGGGTTTTCCCAAATTGTATTTCAATATTTTCTATTTGCTCCAAAATTTCTTTTCCAGATAGAGGTATGACAGGATTCCTAAAATCCACTTTGCCATCAAAAGATTTTTTTTCTCGACGCCAACGGTGATCAATAGGTAAGAAACGACGGTGCCCTGTGTAACATAATTTTTTTCTATGTTTCAAATGGACACAAGATGTTTCTACCATACAAATTGGACAAGCCTGATATCCTTTAGTACTCCATCCAGATAACATGGCATAGGCAGGGAAGTCATTTATAGTCCACAGCAGAATAGCACGTAGTGAAAATTTCTGACCATTTTGCGCATCATACGCTTCAATGCCAAGCCATAGATCATTCAATTCATCTATTAGTGGTGCCATGTAGATGTCAAGCTCATTTCCCGGGGATTTAGGACCAGGAATCAACATTGACATGAAAAAGAAAGGATCTCTCATACATTTCCAAGGAGGCAGATTGTACGGGACAACAAAAACAGGCCATATGCTATAAGTGGTGCTCATGGTCCCAAAAGGATTGAAACCATCAGTTGCAAGGCCTAATCTTACATTTCTAGGATCATGAGCAAAGTCTGGATACAACCTATCAAAGTGTTTCCATGCTTCGCTGTCTGCTGGATGCCTCATACTATCACCATTATCATCTACACGCTTTTCTTTATGCCACCGCATATCCAAAGCTATTTCCTTGTGAACAAACAAGCGTTGAAGCCTGGGCTTTAAAGGAAAGTAACGTAGAACCTTGCGAGGAATTTTTGTACCCTTTGACTTGTATCGAGGTTCTTTGCAATTCTGATTTGGACAAGTGTCCAAATTTGCATATTCTTTGCGAAAGAGGACACAATCATTGACACATGCATGTATTTTTTCAGCTTTGAATCCCAAGTCACGAATGGTTTTCTTAGCATCAGAAAAAGACTTAGGAATTGAAGCTTCAGGAGGCAATGCATTCTTAAAAACTTCTAGCAATGAGTTGAATGATTTTATAGTCCACCCATTCATTGTTTTGAGATGCAGTAGAGTGACTATAAAAGATAGCTTTGAGTAAAATTGGTTCCCAGGATAGAGTTCTTTTTTGGCATCTTCCAACAATCTTAGAAAGTTATCAGTTTCATTGTTATTCACATTTGAACTCTCTCCAATATGTTCTTCTTGGCTAAACCAATTTCCCCCCCATTGTGCAGTACCAATGTCATTCAACATATCATTCAAATCTTCAGTGTCAGTATCCTCTTCTTCATCCCCATCTTGATTGCTATTGTTATAAATTTCACGTCGAAATTCTTCACCATGGTGTATCCATCTAGTATAACTCTTACGAATTCCAAAAGCAAATAAGTGGTCCTCCACCACACTTTTTGTATGGTTGCGGAAATTGTTGCATTCTTTGCATGGACATGGAATTTTAAGATGTTCTGACTTTTGAGAATATGCGAATTTCAAGAAATCAGCAACCCCGAGTTTATAAGCCTCATCCTTTCTATTATCAAGTTTCATCCACTTTTTGTCCATGTCCTAAAGTTACCAATCTAAAAAATAAGTTGATAGTGTGTTGCTCTAATATGTAACTAAAAATTATAATCATGTTATGATTAAGTAAAATACTATCCAAACTTAGTCAATGAGAAACAATATACAAAGAAATGCCCATACATAATCGGGCCAAATTTAGTCAATGAGAAACAATGTAAGGATTATAATAGCACATATCATTAAATTATATGCCATCTACAACAATGCACTACACAAAAGATTTGACAAATGCAAAGCTGTTTTTGCTCAACATTCTTTCCAATAAAAGGATTATGATGCACATCAAAATTTTGAAGCAAGTGGCAAAGAACATTTTGCATTTTTCAGAAGCTAAAACTAATATATTACATGAAAAATGTTCGGATAAAAATACTAACAATAAAGTTTTTGTAAGCTTCTTCATATTCCATTTAAAGAAGTCCTAAACATAATTAGTTAACTCACCAAAGATTAAATTTGTTTTCTAGTTGTCTTGGTACTTAGTTTGACAAATAGTTTCCAGCAGTGGGACGCTGAAATAATTGCTCTTACGACCTAATCTTGCAAAGCCTATTGTTATTTTTCTACCACTTGTCTTCTAAGATATGGTTTTACCCTTCTAACTAGATTAAATATGGTTGTTCCTGAACTTTTATTGTTGATAAATAAACATTTATGATACTGCTACATATTCTCGTAGCTTTTGAGTTTATACATCATTTGAGAATGATGGGTCCAAAACATCCCAAGTGCATAAGCAAATAAATAGTGAAAGAATAACATCTAATGATCAGTTAAATAGCTCAAATGCTTAATTTTCTAAACTATCCTAACCGTAATATGTGAACTTATCATACTTGTTAGATGCTGAAAAATAAACCACCAGTTTAGAAGGGAAAAAAAGAACTTCTTTTGAATATGCTTAAGAGAGAAACAAAAGGAAATTTTGGAGTATCCATAGCTTCAATAGTTAATTATGTTAGAAAATATACTAATTTTTGTATCCCAACAATGAGATTCGCAGTCCATGACATATCACCACAAACTGTTTAGATTTTCTTCCAAGAAAATAAACATTGAATCTACTTGTATTTCTTTTGAAAAGAAATAATTGCGAAAGGTAAAAAAAGAAAGGCAGACAAAAGGATATTTTCCATCACATACCATAATCTTAATTATCAGTACAAATAGTAAAGAAAGCACAAAAACGTCTAGTTCCATGCATTGCTAACTCAAAAATCAACAGATAAATCTGGTGGTTGATAGTTTAGACTAAGTGGACAATAAACTAAAGTAGACAATAAACTATTTCAGAGTCTCAAAAATCTTCTCAACTACATACTCCTAAAACAATAATTAAAACAACAAAATTGTATTAGGAAAAGTTTTGTACCACATGCTAGGAAGAACTCTTGAAAAAAAGTCCAAGATCTGTCTGGAATATCCCGCCTAAAAAGTAGACTTTATCTTCCACAAGACAGTTTAATAAGCTATAGCCAAGGCTTTTGAGATCCCTGCAAGTTAATCACAGAAAAATTACTACAAATCAAAGGAATGCAACTACTATGATAAACATAGTAATATGATCTATATGTATATGATGATGTGAGACACCATGCATAACTAAGATAAGATGGACTTAAATTTACTGTGATACCTCGTAAACAAAACTCTTATTATGGAAATGTATGCACTGTAAATTAAAACTCATCTAACTCTTAAGGACAACTTCAGCCAGCAGATGTACCCATAACTAAATGTTTGCATGGCTGGCTAGTTATTTGATTCATGTGCAATAAACGTGCTACAACACAAGTAATATGCTTAAATCATACATAGCAACACTAATTGGAATTAGGATTCTTTTTGGATACCATTTACTCCTATCAAAGATTAGATGCATTCTCAGTTTTCACTTATCACTTATCACTTGATAATTGATACCTTTCTAGGATTCAGGCCCACCTGCTCATTTCATCTAATTCTCGAATATCCAAAGGACCAAACAGCTACTTCTCCATGTCTAGCCTATCTTGTCTAGCTAGCTTTTTGAATTTTATATAATATTGCTTGCAAATCATATATAGCATTACATTACTATTACTATTACTATTACTATTATTGTCCTGAATTATGCTATCACGATCACCTTGTTTTTGGAGAGGCTAGCTAACTAGCTAGCTGCAATAATGTTGGAAGAAACTCTACGATGTGTTTCATTCGATTTAATTGATTATACCTTTATATGAAATGAGACAGAAGTAATAGTAATGCTCCCCGAATCAGGTACTCTAAAAAGGACTCGAATTTTGACGCACTAAACTCTACACGAGCAAGTTATTGAACTAGTACAACATAATTCATTGTCAATCGTCATTCGATAGAGCTACTGATTATCACACTCTTTGAACAACTTGAGATTGGAAACAGAAATTTGCCTATGAGAAAAGTTTCCATAGGAAGTTTCATTGTTGCAGGTGGATACGATAGAGAAGAAAGGGAACAAATTTAACGGCCATAGTGAAGCTTATCTTGTTGCAATTGGACTATTGTTCTTGGCTAACCCAAATATACAAATCTTACAATGCAATTGTAAACTAATTAGAAATCAAACAAATTTAGTAAAATAAATAAATAAATAAATAAATAAATAAATAAATATAAATGACGAAAGGAACATGGCTGCCCAAGTACAAAAGCCACCAGAAAACAACATTCAAACTCCATATCATTATAAGTGGTAAACTCCAAATCATTGTAAGTAGTATTGTTCCCTAGCAATTTACATCAACTTAAGGTTAGAAGCTACAGACTAAGAAGAATGGGATTATGGCACACAGACAAGTAACCAGAATAAAGAGAAGAAAAGGAAAAGCCTGGTCTCGGGTCCATGCTACTTTTCTACTGATTTGTGCCTATCTAACAACAATTATAAAGTAGCATGTCATCTACTTACATTCCCGACTACCAGTTTACATTTAGATAGAAGTAAAGAAAATTCTTAACTACGTGTTTACCTTCTCGATCAAAAATAAAAGGAAAAAATCTTGCCAATAAAAATTCACCAATTTGTCTTGGCTGATAGCATAAAAGATCAGACCAGGACACATCACACAAACAATGCCAAGTACACCATTTCAAGTAAGTCAAAATTGAAACGGCAAAACAAACAAACCAAAATTGAGGGACTTACAACTGCTACCACTTTTAATCAACGTTTCTTGTGCCTCTTCACAAAAGGAGAGTTCTTGGCATCCTCATCTGCCAAAAACAGATCAGTCAATCATTCAAGACAAAAAAGAAAAATGATAAAATTATGAATGATACTACTATATATGAATAAAGACAACAATAAGTAAAGAAATGGAAAATAAGGTAAACCAGTGAGGATGAAAGACAAAATACCATGTAAGCCCTAAAATTATCCACTGTTTCCTTCAATTTTATATGGAGTTAAAGTCCAACCCCTTCACTCCATGCCTATATGTACCGCACCAAGTCACGTATCTTAGCCATCCTAAGCAAGAAATAGCAGAGATGGAAATTCCTGTGATTGACTTCAAGAAGCTTAATGGTGAGAGCAGGAACAAAACAGTAGCTCTTCTCCACCAAGCTTGTGAGAAATGGGGCTTCTTTATGGTAACAAATTTTTTTATTTTGACTCTATGAACACATGAAATTCTTGTCCAAAATATAACATCCAAATTCTTGCAGATTGAGAACCATAACATTGACAGAGAATTGATGGAGAAAGTGAAGGCATTGGTGAATCAACACTACGAACAAAACATGAAGGATACATTTCATAACTCAGAGGTAGTAAAGAGCTTAGAGGATAAGAAAATCACCAGAAACATTGACTGGGAAAGTGCCTTTTTCATCTGGCATCGACCACAGTCCAACGTCAACAAGATTGCGAATCTCTCAATCATTCAAGACAAAAAAGAAAAATGATAAAATTATGAATGATACTACTATATATGAATAAAGACAACAATAAGTAAAGAAATGGAAAATAAGGTAAACCAGTGAGGATGAAAGACAAAATACCATGTAAGCCCTAAAATTATCCACGAAAATAACCCCTAAAAAATTCTTCATCAGCTGGGTCATTTAACCCCCAATGTCGCTTGGAATTGTTCCTAAACTTGATGCCACCTTCATAAGAGTGGAGAGACAAGCTAAATTTGGACAATTTTAGTGGATTGGAGTGGGATTGGAGTCGGATTAGAGTGGAAAAGCTAGGAGTTTATATAGAAATAGTGCGAGCAGAGAGAACGAGTGAGTGCCCTTCTCTACTAGACGAAATCATCTTCTTCAATTTTCTCGTCTTACAGCTAATCGGAAGCTTTGCTTGAATTTCTGGTGAGAAAGAAAGAAGAGATAGCATAGAAGATGGACAGAGAGAGGGGAGAAGATTTTGTCTAAATTTGGCTAAGTGTTTTCCCACCTAAACACCGTCTAAAATTTTGTCCAAGTTTTTGTGTTCCCTCTTTTAATTTCTTGCAACTATTTCGTCCGTCTCTTTCCTCATGTATTTTTCTTTTTTTTTTCCTCATCTATATGTGATTAAGCTTTTCTATTATTTGAAGTTTTCTTTCCTTTTTCTACAAATTATATTAAAATCATCTATTTATAACCTCATATACCAACTAATCCTTATCGCGGGCCCGAGCCCGTAGCCCACCACTGACCTCAAAATTTTCT
The DNA here is from genome assembly GCA_024721245.1 of Mitragyna speciosa. Classification (NCBI taxonomy): domain Eukaryota; kingdom Viridiplantae; phylum Streptophyta; class Magnoliopsida; order Gentianales; family Rubiaceae; genus Mitragyna; species Mitragyna speciosa. The sequence continues at coordinate 6,820,114 of CM045572.1, forward strand.
CTTTTTTTTCTTTTTTTTTCTCAAATTTTTCCTATTTTTCTCCTTTTCTTTTCCAATTTTTCTCTTTTTTTTTCTCACAAAAATATGGGGCCAGGTCATAATTCAAGTCATACTACAAAATTCAATCACTCAACAAAAAAAATATTTTTATGATTAAAAATTATTTTAATGAAAATTTTTTTTGGTACTCATTTTATGGTTATAGCAATTATGTACAAGTGACATTTTGATGATCACTTTAGTTGATCAAATAATCAAAATAATTTGCTAATACATGTGTTGAACCCATTTGGTACAAATACTAGTTCATTAATAGTAAACAATGTAATTAAGGATGACAATTTATCCGTATTGGATCAACATATTAACGACACAATTGGAAACGGATCGGTTTGGGTCATGCAGGTTGACACGTTAACCACACAAAGGGTACATACATGCACATATATATACACACATACAGAAATACCAGGTGCATTTTACATGAAATATCAATGATGGCACTCATTCCATCAATAAGATCGGTGACACTGTTATCAAATTTTTGTAATGGTTAACTGTCTCTTTACCTTTTCTTAGGATTAAGGTTAACAATCACAACTTCTTTTCCTCAGTCTTACGATCCATGCTTGACGGTCACTGCGCTCATTCCCCCTCCCACTTCTACCTTACGATCCATAGTCATTAATTTATTCATCTCATTGTAGTACACCTAGATCGGCTAATTTAGGCACATAAACTCTTTGGAGCTTGTGAGTGAAGCCTCAGAAGCCAAAGTCACTGTACGTCCTCCTACGATTAAGCTTACCAACTAATTTCAATTTTAATTCTCCATAGATTGTTGGTATCTAGTAAGTACTAAAAGTAAGTAAGTTAGTTAATAGTTCTTTTTCTAAAAATTAAAAAAATGACCTTCTGATTCAATATTTAGTAAAACATAATTTTCTTATTATTTATAATACATTAAGTAGTCATGCTTAATTTATGTTCAAAACTTTATAATTTATTTGATTACAATTCAATAATTAGTGTCAGTATGAGCATAATAATCATGTAAATTGTAATGATTTTGTTTATGGTGCTTTATCTTGTGAAGTAGCTACAGGCTTATTTTCTCTTGTCAGGGGACTAAATTGCAAAACTAGAGGGTGTCATATTACAATTAATGAAATTATTTTATCATATATGGGGCCCAATTGCAAAAGACAGGTAGCCATAATAGACATAATGAAATTGGTTTATCACATATGTACCTAACTTGCAAAACACAGGATGCCATAGTAGGATTAACGAAATTGGTGTATTATATTTGATAAATTGCAAAAATCAGGATCGCATGGTGGAATTAATGAACATATCCTTTAGACATTAACAACTACTTGTCGTCATTGAAATGTGTCAATTGTGACTACTAAACCATGGTATCACTAACAACCAATTTACTTGAACTCATCTAGGGACGACACCAATGTCGTCATTGAAGTGACTCAATTGTGACGACATACACGTGTTGTCACTAATAAAAGTCCACTTGAGCTCATTTGTGATGACATCAAATGTCGTCACTAAAGTGTGTCAACAGTGACAACTACGATGTTGTCATTGATGACCAGCCAATTTAAACTCATCTGTGACTGACACCAATGTCGTCACTGAAGTGATTCAACTGTGACGACATACACGTGTTGTCACTAATAACTAGTCCATTTGAACTTATTTGTGACGACACCAAATGTCGTCACTGAAATGTGTCAACAGTGACAACTACAATGTTGTCACTGACGACCAGTCTATTTAAACTCATCTGTGACGACACCAATGTCGTCACTAAAGTGATTCAACTGTGATGACATACACGTGTTGTCACTAATAACCAGTCCATTTGAACTTATTTGTGACGACACCAAATGTCGTCACTGAAAGTGTGTCAACAGTGACAACTACAATGTTGTCACTGACGATTAGTTTACTTAAACTCATCAGTGACGACATCATTGTCGTCACTGAAGTGATTCAATTGTGATGACATAGACATGTTGTCACTAATAACTAATGTACTGGAGCTCATTTGTGACGACAACAAATGTCGTCACTGAAGTGCGTCAATAGTGACAACTATTATGTTGTCACTAGCAACAAGTCGACTGGAACTCATCTGTGACTGGCATGAATGTCGTCACAGATGTGTATCAATTGTGACGACCATTTATTCTTGTCACTAATGAAAATTCTACTTAAGCTCATTTGTGACGACATTAGATGTCGTCATAGAAAATCTCGTTTTAGTGACAACTTTTTCTTATGTTGTCACAAAGTCAATTTCCCGCCATGCTATCACTTGGGCGCCACACCATTTTGTGACGACCGATCCTAGGTTGTCACTAATGACTAGTGTATTTGAGGTCATCTGTGACGAGATCGAATGTCGTCACTGAAGTATATCAACTGTGACGAAGTTTTTCGTTGTCACTGAGAATGTTGTCACAAAAAGTCAATTTTCTTGTAGTGGGTGCCTTAGGTGTAAACTTTTGCCTTCCCTTTCTTCAACTATGACTCTCGAACCTTTTTCTCTTATTTTCAAAGACCTAGAGTTGTCAAAAAAGGGTTTTCTTATTTTTCTTACATTTTTTCTCAAAATTATCTTCTAAATAAATCATTATCGATTTTCTTACATTTATAAAATATTTTCTGGTGACTTGGTACACCAAAACTCAATACCAAGTGGCGACTCCTTTTTCACTAAAAACCCTTTTTTAGACTCTATTTTCGGGCCCAAAAACCGTCGCATCTTCAAAGTTCCATTTTAGGCCCTTTTCTTTTTGTTTTAAAAATAAAGCATTTTTAAAAAAATCATTTTACAAGAACCTACACTCTTTTTTCAATAAATAAACACAACATATTAATTCCCTTTTTCAGTCTTTCGAAAAAAATGGGGCGCGACAGGAAGGATAAAAGGGTTAGCTTTGAAAAAAATCGAAGAAAGTAATTAGTGATATTAGCAGTGTCTGTAACTTTTAAGATCACATTATCTTTGGTATAATTATATTCTTATTTTTAATAGGCTGTTGTCACTATAACAGAAGAAATTATTGCTACGTGATTCACGTGAGTGAGTCCCATTCCCAGCCTATAAAATGCGAAATCTCCTAGTTATAATTCTACACTCCACCAAAAAGAAACAATCCTACAGTTAGTCAAATAATGGATTTGGCCAGAAATGGTGATCAAGCTGGTGAGCTTCTTCAAGCTCAAGCTCACATATGGAACCATATTTTCAACTTCATAAATTCTATGTCTCTCAAATGTGCAGTTCAATTAGACATTCCGGATATTATCCACAAACATGGCCAGCCAATGACCCTTGCTCAATTGATCCATGCTCTTCCCATTAGCAGTGCAAAAGCCCCTTTTGTTTATCGCCTCATGCGGATTTTGATCCACTCAGGCTTCTTTCTCAAAGCAAAGATTCCTGGAAATGAATTGGAAGAGGGTTATGAGCTCACTTCTGCTTCTAAACTTCTATTGAAAAGTAACCCTTTTAGTGTGACACCATTTTTATTAGCCATGCTGGATCCAATCTTGACTGATCCATGGCACCATTTTAGCCAGTGGTTTCAATGTGACGATGAAACCCCATTTTATACTTGTCATGGGAGGGAATTGTGGGAGCTGGCAGGTGAGGAACCGCGGCTTAATCAATTTTTTAACGAAGGAATGGCTAGCGATGCCCGGCTGATTAGTAGCATGGTGATAAAACATTGCAAGCATGTTTTTGAGGGGTTGAATTCGTTGGTGGATATTGGTGGTGGAACTGGAACTTTGGCCTAAGGCCATTGCTGATGCTTTCCCTGATCTTAAATGCACTGTGCTTGATCTTCCTCATGTTGTTGCTGGCTTGGATGGGAGTAGCAAGAATTTGGCTTATGTTGGAGGAGACATGTTTGAAGCCATTCCTCCTGCAGATGCTGTTCTATTGAAGGTACAAATAAGTCAGGCATATTTATCTGGTTTATAATTTTTTGGATTTTTTAATACAAATTGTTGCCTTAGTTTTTAAGCTTAAACTTCACCAATTACAGAAACAACCGTCAACTTCAAATGGAAGACTGAATGGTACTAGTTGAGCACATGAGATTTACCATTATTTGAGAACTGCACTATGAATAAAACAATTAACAAGTTTATATATCAAATCTCAATATAAGTCATATTTTATTAGCAAAAAGTTCAATTTATGTTTCATGTCCTTCCCGATTAGTCGAGGTATTATTTCCACTTTGAGAAATGCCATGCTATATTAATTGAATAATTATATCATTTCACCTTGTTTATGTGATCAAACATTATCTCATCTTATAAATCTTGATATAGTGAAAATAGTAATACTTTATTGTTTTCGGCTGCTAAATAACAATAGCATACAAAAATCTTGCAATTTATTTCCTCCAAACTCTATATCATTGTGAAAAGTAACAATTCACCCTTACACTGTTTCAAAGAGGTCATATGAGAACCGAAGTTGTTCTTTATATAAAACAATAAATATTTTCCCCAAAGAAAATATTTTTCATGCAAAGGATTGGAGTAAAATTCTATCATGAATGGAATAATTATGATGGAAGAGTACAAATAGATGTTTCCGGAGTTAAAAAATCTTCTTATTTTTGCTATTTATTTAATTTACATCTGATATGATGTTTCTGACAAAATTTTCGACGGATTATGATGTAAATGGCAATTAACCAGTGGATATTGCATGACTGGAGCGATGAGGAGTGCGTACAAATACTTAAGAAAGTGTAAAGAAGCAATTCCTAGCAAAGGAAAAGGAGGCAAGGTTATAATTATTGACATGCTGATGAAAGACCAGCAGAAGGAGATGATAAGATGAGGCTATTGAAACCCAACTGTTCTTTGATATGCTGAATGATGGTTCTAGTCAAAGGAAGAGAAAGGAATCAGAAAGATTGGGCAAAGCTTTTCTTTGAGGCAGGCTTCAATGACTATAAGATAACTCCAGTATTGGGCTTGAGATCTCTTATTGAGGTTTATTATTATTAGTAAGTTTCTTGCAATATTGTTTGTGCTAAAGCAGTGATGAATCTTTAGTCCTGGCCTTCAAAATAAATTTTTATGAAATTTGTACCGTGAGTTTGATGCTATGCATGTATTAAATTTTAAATAACTAAATATTTCAAAGTGTGATAAAAGAGCAAATTTTAACACTGGGATATCATAAATGCTTTGGGAAAGGAATAGAGATGTTTGTAATTGAAAATTATTTATGACATGTCCAAATCAATGGTGACGAATACGAAACCGTAACATTTTACAAGAATCATGTGGAGTTGGGGCAGTTAAGAACAGCAAAAGTTCTAAACATTATAGAGGCAGATCCACCACATATTATAATTTAAAACTGTGATTGAAACTGACTGTACATTAAAAAAATGAATGTCTTGTCCCCCCATCCTTTCATTGAGTCCCATATCATGCCTCTCAGATTGGACATCATTGCCGATAATCTCTGATTGCCAATCACTGATTTGGAAGCTTAACTCTTGACTGTGAAGACTTATCTGCTGTGGGTGTAATTGTCAATGACATTAGACTCCTTGAGAACTCTTTTTGGCTTTGCTCTTTCTCTTATACCAAAAGAGAAGGCAACCTGTATAGTCATTTGATAGCAAAATTTGCAACTAAACTCTTATACGAAATTAAGTGCAAGGTAACTTTCCAGAGTAGGTAATAGAATCCGCACAAGGTGATCCATTGGCAGTTGTCAAAAATGTGTAATTAAGTTTTGTAATGTGTTGATCATATAAAAAATGACTTTTGACGAAAAAAAAAAAAAGGGTTGGATTCCTACTTGTTATTTAGAAAAAGGCAAATATTGAAGAGCTCAAAAGATAGGATTTGCATAGAAATGAATACTAACGAGCTACTTCGAGCTCAAGCTCCCATCTGGAACCACATATTCAACTTCATATACTCCATTTCCCTCAAATGTGCAATTCAATTTGGCATACCAGATATTATTCTCGAACATGGTAAGCCTGTGACCCTTGCTGACTAATGCTCTTCCAGTCAACAAGTGCAAAAGTTTCTTTCGTCTGTCTCCTACTGCCCATTTCAGTCCACGGTGGTTTATTAATCAAGACAAAAATTAGTCACAGTAACGAAGAGAAGGGCCATATGCTCACTACTTCAGTCTAAACTTCTATTAAAGAATAACACTTTTAGCGTGACACCATTTTTGTTAGGGTTAATTACACTTTGCCTCCCTAAAAGTGAGGGTAACCAACACTTTGCTCCCTGAATGCAAAAAACATACACTTTACACCTAAAATTTTGGCTTTGAATTTTTTTGATTACCTTCATTCTGTATAAATTGTTAAAAGACTAAATTGTCCTTATAAATACATGTCCATTGACAAACATACATACGCATTACAACTTATTATTTTTTTATTTATCCCATGCATGTCTATCATGTTTGTTTAATGTGCAATACATATAATATTTTTATAAATATTTTTACATACACTTTAACTAACAGTATAAAATATATAAAAAAATTTCAAATTTGCATAATAGTAAAGACATGTTTTTTGCAGTTTTATGCAAAACATTAAAGATTTATATCCAAATTTTTATACATGTATATATGTAAAACTTATAACATGATAAACTTTCAATTAATGTGATATCTCATACAAAAAGAAAAGAGTTAAAATTGATACTAACGTAGCATAATATATTGGTACATATTACATTAATTAAAGTTCTATCATCATATTGGTTTTATATATGTACACACTTATACAAATTTGGATCTAAATCTTTATTATTTGTATATAATGTGAAAGATATGTTATTAATATTATGCAAATTTTAAAAAATTTTCATAAATTAAAATATTATTCGTGAAGTATCTTACAAGCAAAAATTTTCTATATTTTGTATGGTTAATAAAATGGCATGTACATATATTTTTCCAAATTCTCATTTTTTTAAAATTATACGTATAAACGCGTATAGGAAGATGATGTACATGTATGGGACAAAATAGGTAAAAGAAGTTATTTTTAGTACCTATAGGCATATTTGTTAATGGACATGTATTTATAACTGGCAATTTAGTCTTTTAACAATTTATACAAAATGAAGATAATAAAAAAAATTCAAAGCCAAAATTTTAGGTGCAAAGTGTAATTAACCTTTTTTGTTATCCATGATTGATCCTACCTCGATGGATCCATGACACCACCTTACATACAGTGGTTCCAAAGTAATAATGATGTAAAACCCTTCAAGACTTGTCATGGCAAGGTAATGTGGACTTGCAGGCACGATCCGTTGCATGATAAATTTTTTAATGAAGAAATGGATAGCGATTCTCGGTTAGTTGCAGTGTTTTGATCAGCCACTGTAAAGACCTGTTTTTCGTGTTGAATTCGTTAGTGGATCTTGGAAGTGGAATTGGAACTTTGGCTAAGAAATTCGCTGATGCTTTTCAGGATTGAAATCGCACTATACATATTTAAGGCACTCGCGACGTCACAAAATATTCTACATAGGTAAAGATATAAGAATCAGATGTGAAATATTGCGTGATACAACATTAAATATTCGGTTTATTTTTCATATTTTCATAAAATTGTCGGAGTTATGTGGTTAAATTAAAACTGTAAGAGGATTATGTGATCGAAAGCAATACAATGGTATTTTGTAATTTATTCTAAAAAACATAAGTCGCCAAAACAAATGTTCGCCGAAATCTTTCAAGCTAAATTGATGCATGGTCAGGAGTATACATGAGGAAGAATAAAATGGGAGAAACAAGCAAGAATGTCAGACTTGCGGGAGCTACAAGAAAGAAGCACGACAAAGGACTTGCTACAGCCAATCCTTCAATAGGAGTTTGGGATATTAGAGGAATTAACAATTCTGTAAATCAAGTAAAAATTTTAAAGTTTATTACGAAGAATAAACTGAATCTTATGGGTATTACTGAGATTAAGTTGATGAATGAAAATGTGGACATAATAATGTCATTGTGTTTCAAAAATTGGGATTTTATTCATAATGCTGATAATATAAATAATAGAAGAATATGTAATGGTTGGAAATACAATTGTGTTTGATCTGGTTCGGGGAAGAGTTGAAAAAGAATGCAACACTGTTTTCATGAAAGTAGTAGATGGAACCAAAAAAAATATTTATGTTTCTTTTGTATATGGTCAAAATAAGAGTGAGTTGAGAAGGGAACTATGGGAAAAACTGGAGGGAATCAGCAGATTTTTTGGGAAACTCTCCTTGGTTATTGATGGGAGATCTTAAAATTATAAGATTTTGCGTTGAAAAGAAAAGATTGTAGGTGCTAGTTATGATTTCAATGCCATGAATTAGTTTGACCAATGTCTGGCCAACAGTGATGCAGATAATGCACCTAGCAAAGGAATATTCATGACATGATGTAATCAACAAGATATTATTCAAAGCTGGATAAAGTTTTAGCTAATGAAGCATAGTTAAAAGAGTTTTATGATATAGAGGTGGAGTTTATGTGTCATGGAATATCTGATCATGCTCATGCAGTGATCAATGTAAAGGAGAAAGTAAGTACAGATCCCAAGCCCTTTAAATTCCATAACTTTCTCATGAAACATCCAAGCTACAATGAGATCATTAAGATGCACTGGTGCTCAAAAGTGACGGGGAATCCTATGAGAAGATGTGAAACTGAGGAAGCGTTTGGTTCAAATTCCTCAATCACTATCACTATAGGTATCATTAACCCTACTATGAGTATGGATTTTGATGATTCCCCCCAACATGTTTGGTTTAATAATGGAATGGGTATCATTATAAGAATATTTGTTTGGTATATAGAAATGACTTTCAAGTAAATTAAAATTTTAAAATTTTTATTTATGATATACATATTTTTTAGATTTCTTATTTTGTATATTTGAAAAAAATTTAAAAAGATTTCTTCAATTTTAAATATAGTCATGCTCTAATTTGAGTTTTATGAAATGATAATCTTAAAAAAAAGTCATTTTTATTATATTAACAGAGAGTATTATATATCTTTGATTTTCAATACAATTTTTTATAAAATTATTGAATGTAAAAAAATTATTAAAAAGAATTTTTATAAAAAAATTATTAAAAAGAATTTTTGTAAAAAAATTTATAAAGTACTAATAAAAAATATTCAAAATCAAAAGACGAGAGAGAGAGAGAGAGAGAGAGAGAGAGAGAGAGAGAGAGAGAGAGAGAGAGAGAGAGAGAGTATTGAGAATGGGTAACTCAAAAGATATATATTTTTTAATGGGTGTGTTTTTGCCCTTAATAATAAGGGTTAATGGGTTTGATAGACTAGTATTTTGGGGGGAATCATTAACACTCCAATTAATCACTATCATTCCCATTGAATGATAGTGATAGTTGTTTAACAAACATCAACAATGGGTATCATTACTTGTGATACCCATTCCCCTCCTTGATTCCCCTAAACCAAACACCCCTTGAAATTTTTGAAAATGGAGCTCAGGAATTTGAATAGCAAACACATAAGCACAATAAATAAAAGAGTACAACTACAATTCGGCAAATTGAGTGATATTCAGAAGACATTGCAGCAAAACTTTTTCGATGAACTGCAGAAACAAGAAAATGAGTCAACGCATAATTATGTTGAATTGAGGGGTATTTAGGAGTAGCTTTATATAGATAAATCTAGGATTAGATGGTTGAATGAAAGGATCATGAACACAGCATTTTTTTACAGAACTGTAACTCAACACCAAGCAAAAAATAGAATGTTAGGTATAGGGAGCATGGAAAGAGAAAAATAGATTGAATATGAAGAAGTAAAGAAGGAAGCAATTAAATTCTTCCAGACTTTGTTTTCAAAAACTGAAGAAGATGAAGGTGTAGAAAAGGAGCTAAATGAGATTCTAACTGTGATATTAAGGCCTTAGGGACCTTTATGAAATTTAAACCTTCTTGGGCCATTGTGTGCTTTGTAAGAAGTAGTGTCCTTAGTTGTAATTCTTGAAACTCAATTTTGCCTTAAGACTAAAATTCCCTTTTCATTTTCCTTCACTCTTCCTCTTCCCCTTTTGAAAGAATTTCTCTAAATTTCTTCTCATTTTCTCAACCCATTGAAGGAGGAATTGAAGGGATTTCATCCCCAAAGGAAGCTAGTAGAAGTCATTTTGAAGCTTTTTCCCCAACTTCCCCTCAAGGTAACTCTTCTTCCTACTTCTTCTTTTAGTTCTTTCACCCTTGATTATTTTGCTTGGAATTCGAAATCATGGCTTTGTTGATGATATTAGACTATGTTGTTCTTGGAATAGATGGTTTGTAGTAGTAGTGCTTATGAGTTGTGATGAATGTGTGAAGTGGGTGAGTTAGAGATTTGAAGATTTGGGTATGAGATTTTGGTAGATCTTGTGTGATTTTGAGAATGATCCATGCATATGTTGCTTAAGATGTTAAGATAGTGTTTCCTTACCATATTATGCCTTAATTGAAGCTACTTTGGTGTTAGATTGTGTTGGGTTGAGTTGAGAAGTCGGATCTTGGATTTTGAGTAGTTGCAGGCCGTCTTGCTGGGTTCATCCGCGGTGCCATCCGCGCCGCGGATGAGACCGCGGCTCGTTGCAGCAGCCTCTCTGGGCTCATCCGCGGTTCCACCCGCGCCGCGGATGAGACCGCGGATGAGGGGCCGCAAGCTCTGACCCGAGCCGCGACCTCAGCCGCGCCGCGGCTGGAGTCACGGCTGGGTACTGTAGCTGAGCCGCGGAGTGAGCCGCGCCGCGGCTGACGCCGCGGGTCAGTACAGTTTTGTCTCTTTTCCTCTTTTTGCGTGTTAAGCTAGGTTCAAGCCTCTTTTATGGTTTCTTAATAGAATCAGTATGTGATACAAGTCTTCCTTGTGTGTTATAGGCGACGAAGGACTTTATCCCTACTCGGACTACCTAAATTAGTCTTGGAGTGAGGTAAGTAGTATTTGATTCTCTTTGCTTTGGAAATGCTTTTGATGATGATAAATGACTTAGATAGTACTTTCTCTATATAAATGGGCTTATGTTTGGTTACTTTGATTTTCTATGACACAAGATGTGTGGTCTAATGAATTCTTTGAATGAACATATGAATGAGCTCTTGTATGTGAAATGGGTATATGACGGGACTAGTTTCCCTAAATTGGTAATGGTAGTAAATCATTTTGAACCGTACTAACCGGGTTATAGTTAGTTTTGTACCGCACCAACCGGGTGGTAGTTGGTTTTGAACCGCGTTAACCGGGTTATAGTTAACAACTGGAATTCCAGGGTCATGTGTCCACTAACTGCTTGAGCTCTCTTTTCTTTGAATTGCTTTATGCAATGTTTGAAATGTGTATGGTTTTTGACTTGACCACATGTTGTAATGTTTATGGCTTTGATTTTGGTTTGAATTGTACTTATGTATAAATGACAAACTTAAGCCCCAAAGAGAACCTTTACTACTTACTGGGTGATTGTATCACTCACCCCTTTTTGTTTAACCCCGCAGGTGATGAATTTGTGGAAGGTGATTGGACCGATTTTTGAGCCTCATTAGTCATAGATAGGATAGGACTTAAATGAGGTTATTTTGATAGCATTAATGTATAGCCATATTTTGTATGGATTAGGTTATACATACTTTCCCATCTATTTTTGTCATTGGGGAAGAGAAGTATATGAATGTTGTATATCTTTTGATGATGAATGAAATGGACTCTTTTGGGCATTTTGATATTTTGGAGCCTTATGTTATGTTTAGACGATAATTGTTTTGATTTAGCCTTGTGTCCTAGCGTAGCCTAGGGCATGGCGGGTGCCACGTCTCGGGCACGGGGCGTGACACTAACCTCCAAACTATCTGATGAAATGAAATTTAAATTGAAATCTCCAATATCTGATGAAGAAATTAAAGATGCGATGTCTAAGATGAATATGGGAACAGCCCCCGATCCAGATGGGTATACAGTGGATTTCTACATGAAAAACTGGAATATAGTGGGAAGAGGTGTTATATAGACTGGAAGATTTTGCTTTGAAAATCAATATATGCACAGCCCAATGAATCCAACAATTTTGACTCTAACACCAAAAATGACAGCCCTATGACTATGAAGGATTATAGACCAATAGCCTCCAGGTTATACACACACATATATAGCTATCTACATACATACATACATACATCCATGCATGCATGCATATATATATGTATATGTATGTATATATATACGTACATACATATAGGCATGTATACACACATATATGCATGTATGAATGTATACACCAAAAATGACAAGCCCTATGACCATGAAGGATTATAAACCAATAGCCTGCAGGTTATATACACACACACATATATATATAGATATCTACATGCATACATACATACATGCATGTACATAAACATATATATATATATATACATGCATGTATGTATGTATACCTTATCTCTCTCACGACACTCTTTCGCAATTCATCTGTTGCGATATTTTATGCTATCAAAGAAGGTAAGAAAGAAAATGAGAGACCAAAAAAGCAGAATCATCAAACTTGTTTCTTTCAGATATGGAGCCTCACAATTTGAAACCTTTATATTTTAGACAATTTCACAGCCGAGATCAAAAGTCAGTAGATGAATGGCTCAAATTGAATATACTTTTTCTTGTTGATTCAATTTGTATTGTTTATTGTCAAATTATTAAAAATAGCACTCGTGAGGGTCCATTTCCCCTTTCTATCAATTAATTTTAGCGTTCTATATTGTCTCTTAATAAGTGTCAGGAAATACAAATTTATTATGATGAATTTATTGATTGATTACTTTATTAGATGGCTTGAGATATTTTATTACACCTTTTGGTATTACACTCATATTACACTATTTAAAATAGTGATATTTGTATTTTTACTAGCTATGTCATAGAGAGAGGAATACATGTTGTTCTTTTAAGTGATATAATATGAGTGTAATACCACATAGTGTAACAGACAAATTAGTTGTCTTATTATATCCAATTTTCCACGGTCATTTTAGAGGGGTAAAAAAAAAACTTTGCTAGCCTCACATGCCAACAGAAAGGGCAATTTAAGTTGCATGTGGTTATATGGCTTATTCTTGTAGATCATTAACGTAAATAGAATTTCATATCCAAAATCAATGAACAAAAAGGAACAAATTGGACATTAATCCAATAAATTTTATCTTTATACCATATTGAAAACGACGTACTAGCTGTATATGGACCTTGAACAAAAAAGGGTAATAGGACATAAATAAAGGTGGAAATAAATCACTGCATCAATTTTATTAAATATAAACAACCCCCGTCCCATAGATAGCACCACAAACACCATAAATCCATTGCAATTCTTATTTATGATCTAAATGTGATCAACGGAACGCTTTGTACCGTCACATGGATAAAACTGAATACTTGTTGGTTCGAAAGTACTCCTACAGAAATACTTTTAGCCCTGACCAATAATTTGGATTCAAATAAGAAGCCTGATCAGGACATTTAATTTCTTTCTATATTCTGATTCTTGAAGCAAACATAAAGGTGTTGGTGGATCATACCATAAAAATAAAAAAAAGCATTACTATTCTCAGTATTGATCTGAGTTCGATCGATCTGACTTTTTACGAGCAGTGACGGTTGCACGTCAACCATTAATTGTATATGCTCTGGCTCACACATAATCTGGTGTGATACAATAATATCCATTCGTATGGAGTTAATCTTTTCAACTTTTATCTATAGGAGGGCCACGATTTGTAGATGTGTTGTTTAGACAGACTATTACTCATAGTAATCAGTAGAAAACTCTCTGATTAACTCGGAATATGTATTATTGGAAAGGGAATGGCATGATATAAGTAATAGTATAATTAGGTAGAATAGTCGGTTCATAATTGAGGGTATGCATCGTGCCAAGGATTTTATAATTCGATACACATGACCCTGGATTAAAAAAAAAAAAATTGCACATGAATCACAACCAAAAAAAAAATAAAAAAATAAAAACTATGTTTAGTTACCTTTAATCAACAAAAAAAACAGGAAAATTTTTCTTTTCAGCATGAAACATGCTAGGACAATTATTTCTTGTACATGATTAATTTTAGTGCAAATTACTATTAACCCTATGTGGTATCACTTTCAACCACATAACCTTTCTATGGCTTCAATATGACCATACCCCCTGTGGTTTTATGAAGTGTGAAGAATAGACGGAATCAAAGCACCGTCACTGAATATTCTCAGAATATTCTAAATTTCATCTTATTGATACAGAATATTCTATAACGGTAAGTGAATTACACATGTCTAGTACGGAATAGTTTGTCCATTTTTTACATTTCATGAAACCACAGGAGGTTATGTGGTCATATTAAAACCATAAGGGGATTATGTGATCAAAACCGATAAAATAGGGGGCTTAATAGTAATTTACCCTTAATTTACTGCTATAAATATGGATTGTTTCCGGTTTTCTGCAAACCAAAAGTAGTCCAAAATTCCAAAATCAGAACCACAAGAGTTGAATTTGCAAATGGCAACATTAGAGAATTCTGCTGAGCTTCTTAGAGCTCAAGCGCATGTTTGGAGCCAAACATTCAACTTCAAGAATTCTGCCTCTCTAAAATGTGCAGTTCAACTAGGCATAGCCGATGCCATCCAGAAACATGGCAAGCCCATCACTCTTTCCGAGCTGGCCGCTGCCCTCCCAATTAATCCTTCTAAGGCTAATTACATTTACCGCCTAATGCGAATTTTAGTAAATGCTGGTTTTTTCGCTCAAGAAAAAGAGGGATATTCACTCACTGCTGCTGGCCGCCTTCTTCTCAGCGATGAGCCTGTGAATGCAAGAGCATTCATTCTTGTGGTTCTTGATCCAGATACGATGAAGCCATGGAATTTCTTGAGTGATTGGTTCCAGAATGATGATCCTTCACCATTTGATACAGCACATGGGAAGAATTTCTGGGATTTTACTGCTGAAGAACCAAAATTTAGCAAGCTGTTCAATGAAGGGATGGTTAGTGATTCTCATTTGATCACAATGGTGCTGGTGACTGAGTGCAAATATGTGTTTGAAGGCTTGACGTCTTTGGTGGACGTTGGGGGTGGCACAGGCACCGTTGCAAGGTCCATTGCCGAAGCCTTCCCTAACTTAAAGTGCACTGTGTTTGACCTCCCACATGTGGTTGCCAACCAGGAGGGAACTCTGAACTTAGACTTTGTTGCAGGAAATATGTTAGAGAAGGTACCCCCAGCTAATGCAATCTTACTCAAGGTAAAGACATCAAATATCATTTATCCATTCTCACTCATCTTTTTCCTTTTTTCCCGCGCTCAGGGTTCAAGATCTTGTGTATCGCTTCTGATATTTAGTTAGATTTTTCCCTCATTACATTTCTTGAGGTACTGTGATATGTTTAATTTGGAAGATTAGGTAAGACTAGAAATTTACATCGTTCATCTGGAAGATCAGGTAAGACTAGAAATTTACATCGTTCATCTGAAACAGTTAAAAGAATGGTATCTACTTCCTTTCCCTTGAGAAGTGAAAGATATTTGTGTTCCAAATGTAGATTTCTAGTTTTCAACCTAATATGATGTGGAGTGCCAAATGCTAAATTTGGAGTGTCAAAAAGGCTTATATGTACCTTTTTGCTTTTTTAAATGCGTGATTTTGTTCTTCACAGTGGATTCTCCATGATTGGAGTGATGAAGACTGTGTTAAGATACTCAAGAATTGCAAGAAGGCTATCCCAGGGAGAGACATAGGGGGAAAAGTAATTATCATAGACATGGTAATGGAGAGCCAGTTAGAAGGTGATGAGTCAACTGAAGCACAGATTTGCTTGGACATGCAGATGTTGGTCCTTTACCGAGCTAAGGAAAGAAGTGAGAAAGAATGGGCAAAACTCTTCTCGGACGCTGGTTTCCCCAGCCTATAAAGTATTTCCAGCATTGGGTACCAGGGCTATCATTGAGGTTTATCCTTGAAAAACGGAACACATATTGGTACCATGACACATAAATTCTTCCTACGTGTGGGTTATGATATATCTTATTAAGATAATAAACGTCTGCATTTGTGTGCGTTTGCTGGAATTTTGTGTGCAGAATTTGTTACAGTCATATTGGCAAAAGCCTACTAATTGTGTCTCTAGTAATGTGTAATTTCGAATTTAAAGCATACTCTTACATGGTAACAATGATGGCTTCTTGCATATTTTTTTTCTAGTATAATGCAAATGAAATAGGTCCTCAGTTAATTTGTGTGAAGAAAAGTGTTCTATATAAAGTAGGCCATAAAGATAATTTTCAAGAGATCGACTTCTTTTTTTTTTTTTATTTGCATGACTAATTTGAACCAAAATCGAGATGATATAGACTTTTTGAAAATCAAATTTGAAGTTGTTCTTCAGAAAATCATTTGAAAAGACAAATAAAAAATCAATATTACTTTTTTGTTTATTAAAATACTAATATTTTGATTAGACACAAAATTGAATCACAGGTAGACTTATGAATTGTGTTCCCAACATATTAGCTCGCAGGGAAATATTATTATGTACTGCAAGATTTCTACATTTGCTCTGAAGCTTTCCTTTTTCCCTTCCTTGATGTACAACTTCAAGTTCTTGTTTGAACTAAAAAAAAATGAAATGAATAAAATAAAATCAAAGTTTTTGTTCTAGTGTGGTTTGATTTGTCATTCGCACTTTCATGCGTTATGGAGTTTATTGTTTGCATCTAACTTCATATAATAATATTTCTAGCATTAATTTGACATAATTTTATCCACCAATCCGCAAGAAAAGTTAAATTAAAAATTTTTGGTTAAAAGAAGACGACTAGATTTGAACTTATGTTGCCTTAAGCTCGACTTTTTTTGTATGGATTTTTCCTTGCTTATTTAT
The DNA here is from genome assembly GCA_024721245.1 of Mitragyna speciosa. NCBI lineage: Eukaryota > Viridiplantae > Streptophyta > Magnoliopsida > Gentianales > Rubiaceae > Mitragyna > Mitragyna speciosa. The sequence goes on from CM045572.1 coordinate 6,837,115, forward strand.
GCATCTTGCTTATCTTTGGAACGGGGTCATGGCTATACCAATGGGCATTGATGTGGGATTCATTTTTAGTGAACTAAAAATACAGCTTGGACACAGACAATATTAATATTGTCTATAACCAACTAATTTCATGTCTAGATTAGTAAAATCATCAATCGTAGAAAAATACAAAGAAAAAAAGAAATTGATTATGAAAGCTAATATTTTTCCAACTTAACGAGCCACAAGCAATAGGAGGAACGCTAACATAAGTCTTTGTTACTGAAACTCAAAGATGTGGAACGAAAATCAACTAATAGTTGGGTAAATTGATTTCCATGCTGTATCAGCATGTTGAATTGATATTTGGCTTAGCTGTTTTCATATTGATCAGGAGCACTAGATGAGGTATCTACATCCATGACAAAAATATATGACCACTTGATTATCCACATCCACGGCAAAAAAATTATGGTATTGATTAAGCCGTTCATGATCAATTCCTTTCTTTCTATGTGTTCCAATATGAAAATAGCTAAGCCAAATATCAATCCAACAGACTGATACAGCATGGAAATCAATTTACTCAACTATTAATTGATTATCGTTCCACATCTTTGCGTTTGAGTAACAAAGATTATGTTAGCTGTCCTCCTATTGCTTGTGCCTCGTTAAGTTGGAAAAATAATAGTTGGTTGAAATACGTCACATGGTGATGCACCGGTAACGATCACTTCGTATGACATGAGTATAATCAGTCGTTATTGGATGTTTAACTACTAGATAGCGAATTTCTGTACTTATATGGTGTAATATGATTGATTGTTTATATAATAACAATGATGACTTTTTGCATATTTTCTTTCAGGTGTAATGTATATGAATACTTTTATATGGTAACAATGATGGCTTCTTGCATATTTTCTTTCAGGTGTAATGTATATGAATTACGTGCTCATGAATACTAACTACCATAAAAATCTATCTCAATGAAAAAATAACTGTATCATATTTTTTCATTGAGATAGATGTCAAAAATGTAGAAGTAGATTATCAATTAGTTGTATGGTTAGTTGATGATTCGCGTATTATTTTTTCTTTCGTTTAGAAGTTATAGCCTAAAAAGAGGAATACTTTTACGGATAAAATTTAAAAAAAAGAAAGAAAGAAAGAAAGACATAGAGATCATCAGACTACATCTGGCTCTCACTTAGTAACAGTGGATACAGATGGGACCAAAGCATACAAAGAAAGCATAAACCATATGAAGAAAATATAGAAAATACAGGTGAAAATATAAAAGAATAGATTTACAAGTATTGAAAAAGATAGTGGATAAATATCTTACACCTGATCATGATTACAGTTGATCCCTAAAAATAGAATTTTATTCTATATAGAATTTTAAAAGCGTTGTGGTTAAGGAAGGATAAATAAATGAAGTTGATATTCATAATTTACAAGAGCAAAAAGAATGAGAAACTCTTTTGCATTATGTGAACATGACACAGTTAGGGCAAGATATTTTTCTTTAAAGAAAAATAAAACGATACCAACAGACAAATTGCAGACCATCAGAGGAAGTACGCTCTCCCTTGAGCTGCCAAATCAATGCTTCCCTTGCATCTTTTGTATACAACAATATGTTTATAAATATAATTATGCTTGTAATTTCTTAGGTGTTTTAGATATTGAAAAATGATTAGTTCTTACAAAAGTTGATAGATAAAAAATTTAATATTTGAAAAAAGTTTGGGAACAAAATGAGTACTCCTACACATTTTTAGGAGGGCAAAATATTAAAAAATTTCAATGGTATATGATACGGTGATATAAAAATTTTTAATTGAGCGCACATTGGACTTTCTTTTCTCCTTCCTTCTTACCCTCTGTGCATTCCTATTTTTTAGTCACTTTAGCGTTATTAATTATGATATTATAATGCGATTCTAAAATCTCCTAAACCATTAACAAATCTGTAAATATTAAGTCCAACTATACTAGACAATCTTCGACTAAAAAAAATGTTTAAGACGCTTGATAACTTCAAGAAATCTCAGAAAATGAAACTATGGCATATCAAAACAAGCACCAAATGTAGAGTAAACTGGATGCCTTATTTATATCAGAATTTTATAACTTAGAAAAAACAAAACAACTATTTACAGGAGGGAAGACAAGACTTGGATACGTAAGGAAGGAAAAAACCTTCATATCAGGAAGAAAAATATCAAATACGTAGGCAATTGGATAAACGAAATGTTCAAGTTGTCAAACAAGAATAGCTCAAAAATGTTTTTATAAGTAGTTGGTCCAACCAACTCTTTTTTTTTTTTTTTTTTTAAGAAGTGGTGCTACAACAAGCAAATTGATGTACCCCTACATCAATCAAGTTCAAGCACTTGATTGGAGAAAGACAACCAACTACTTAATTTTTTTTTTTTTTTCAACCAACACTATCTTTCTGGAGATAGTTCTTCTTGCTTAATGCACTTCAGCCACCAAACTTTGATTGCTATTTTTTCTTTAATATTCCCTCTCACAGTAGGAGATTGGAAATGTGAATCATGTGATGTTGTTCTTCTAACGTAAGATTGGAAGAAGTCCAAACGTGTAAGCACGCTACTGTTCTTCCATTATAAATATGGACATCCAGTTTATCCAACTTGTAAAGCACTTAAGCAGCAAATTAAAATCATTGAGTTCGAAAATAAGTTCAAGAAATGGCGAAGTTTGAGGATCTTGATGTGCTTCTTGAAGCTCATGCTCATACTTTGAATCAAACCACCAACTTGAAGAAGTCTGCATCTCTAAAATGTGCAATTGAACTGGGGATCCCAGATGTGCTCCATAAACATGGGAAGCCCATTTCTCTTTCTGAGCTGATTTCTGCACTCCCAATCCACCCTTCTAAAGCCAACTACGTTTCTCGATTAATGAGATTCTTAGTAAATGGTGGTTTCTTCATTCAACAAGATCAATGTTATGCACTCACAACTGCAAGCCGCCTTCTTTTGAAAGATGAACCTATCAATGTAACAGGACTTGTTGCTTTATCAACAGATCCTATTATGATGATGCCCTGGATTTTCTTGACTGAGTGGTTCAAGAATGATGATCCATCTCCGTTTGACACTGCATATGGGAAAAGTTTCTGGGATTACACTGCTCAAGAAGCTCGATTTGGCAAAGTCTTTGACGAGGCCATGGCTAATGCATCTGATTTACCAATACAGGTGCTGATAACCAAATGCAGGTTTGTGTTTGAAGGCTTGACATCTTTGGCTGATGTTGGAGGTGGCACAGGCAAAGTTGCTAAGGCTATTGCCAAGAATTTCCCCAATTTGAAGTGCGTAGTGTGTGATCTCCCACGTGTTGTTGCCAACCAAGAGGGAACCGAGAACTTAGACTTTGTTGCTGGAGACATGTTAGAGAAGGTACCCCCTGCTAATGCAGCCTTACTCAAGGTAAAAAAATTTCTCCTAGCCCTATATATGTGTGTGTGTGTGTGTGTGTGAGATATACATACATACATACATACATACATATATATATATATGTATGTATTATATAATCTTAATCGAATCTGAATATTTGATGGAAAGCACAGAATTGTGGATCATCTATGATCGTGTCAACAAACTAAAATGAACACATTTTTCTAGATAAATTGGTAAATATAAGCGAGAGAAAAATGCTTGCAAAAAGATGAAACACCATACCTTAACTTGGGTTGCAATAAGTACAATTGTCTTTAATATTAATGTGTGATTTTATTGTCATTAGTGAGTTCTTCATGACTGGAGTGATGAAGACTGTTTGAAGATTCTCAAGAACTGCAAAATGGCAATTCCTACGAGAGAAAAAGGGGGAAAAGTGATTATCATAGACATCATAATCGAAAGCCACAAAGAAGATAATGAGTTTAGTTGAAACACAGATTGGCATGGACATGCAGATGTTGGTTCTATATGGTGCTAAAGAAAGAACTGAGGAAGAATGGGCTACACTCTTCTTGAATGCTGGTTTTAGTAGCTAAAAGGTATTTCCAGTGTTGGGTGCAAGGTGTCTTATTGAGGTTTACCCTTAACTAAGTGTGTTTTCTAATTTTTCTTTGTCTTTTTGTTGATTTAGAAATGTAAATCTCAACAATTTTATGTTGAACTTGTTATCCAACTTTAATAAGATATGTTTTTTTTGTGTCTCTTCATTAATATTCAACATAAAATTCTAAATTCAAAATGAGATCAAAATCGTGTTTAATTTGTACACGCATTGTTGAATCGAGTTCAATTTGTACATGCTTGATTGACTACCAGGTCACGTGGTGTTCAAAATATACTCTATTCCTAACAAAGCTTGTGAGCTGCGCGTTTTATTATTTCATTATAATTGGTAATATGATTGTTGAAGGAAACGAAAACCTCAGAATTTGTAAAGCCCTTTTCTGGAATTTATTGTGTTGGAGCTGTTAGTGACTTAATGGCCATATTGCCAAGAAAATGCCCTGTGTTCTTCGCTTAATTTGTGGTGTTGGATTTGTGCATAACAATTGAAAAGAATCTTATATATATATTAAAAGTGGGAGTTTTGCAAGTTGTTACATTTTCTTTCCCATAGTACCCCTTATAAAATAAATTAATGACAATATTAGTCACCGAAATTAAATGCCTTTTCTTAAACTCTTAGGGCTATTTTTGTAATACTTATATGAGTATTTATCTTAGGAATGTAGATTTTATTAAAGCATGTTTATTAATATTGTCTGTTTAGTTTAGGAATATTGAGTAGTATAAAAATATGGGACGTAAGTTTTATTGGAGCACCTTTTCTTAATTTTTTAAGGAATAAATTTGTAAATTGGAATCAATTTTAAGCTTTGGAAACTATTTTGAATTCCTTTTTAGAAACTAAAGAATAATAGAATAGCAAGTTTTTGTGAAAATAAGATAGTGTAACATTGTTTGTCCTATGAGTCACAAGTCGTAAATTTTGGATCACAGTTCCTTTGTGCTCCAATTCAAATTGAAAATGTTTAATTGCTTCAAGTGATTAAATTACTATATCTGTAACTGCAATAAGTTAGAATTAAAAAAATAAAAAACAAAAAAAGGCTGTATCCTGAAGCTCAATACAAAAACCATAAACATTCCTCTTTTTAGGTGTACCAAATACGTAGGAGGCGAACTTTGATGTTTTATTATGGAAATCTATAAAATTAAAATACCCTCCAAAGCTTTTGCAACTTCTAAAATCAAACTTAAGATTGCCATAAAATTATTTCAAAAATAATTTAAGATTGCCAAAAAATTACTACAAAAATTTCCAAAGTTCAAAATTCACGACCTTAAAAAATTAATTGCACAAAAACTTAATACCCAAATCATTTTATCATTCTAAAATAAAAATGAATTGGACCAAAACAAATAGAACTAGAAATTTCCTAAATCTAAAATTTTTAATACATACTAAGAACTTTAACACTCAACTAAAATCACATTCACAACAATGTAGTTCTCCCTTTAAAATTTGAAGCTTGGAGACTGAGTAGCAATCAAAGCCAAAGTCCCAAAATATTGTGAGGTAACACTTCTCATCTTTTTTAATTTGTCGAATCTCATTGTCACATAGTCATGACTACACTTTAATTGCCATGAATTGTTATCTAAAGAAACAATAGTATCCCTTACATTTTCTTTAATCTCATTTTCTTTACACTTTAAAGCTTGGAGTTTTGCGAGTTGTTATATTTTCTTTTCCATAGTGTCCGTTACAAAATAAATTAATGTCACTATTATGTCACCAATATTAAATGCCTTTTCTTAATGTCTTAGGGCTATTTTTGTAATACTCATATGACTATTTATCTTAGGAATGTTGGTTTTATTAAAGCATGTTTACTAATATTGTCTATTTAGTTTAAGAATATTGAGTATATAAAAATATGGAATGTAAGCATCTTTCGTCAATTTTTTAAAGAATATGATAGCGCGTCAATTATGCATATTATTTGTTGAGATCTTGTCTTAATTATGGCCAAATATTATGCTAAATGATAAATTTTATTATTATTTGGTTTTTATGTTGCAAATAGGATTCAAATGAGGAAAGTGATCTTTTAAGGAAATTTTCTAGAAGATTTGCTACAGTAAAGCGCGCCCACGCCCTATCCAGATTGGAAGTGCAGATTTTGTGAGATTTGGAGTATCGTTGATTGAAGTTTGATTGGCAATTGGAAACTAAAATTAGTTTCCTAATTTTAGAAGATTCTTTCAGCAGTAAATTCCTCTATATGCTTATTTGGTAATTAAATGGAATTAGACTTAAAGAAGGAAAGGAAAATCTTTCCTTTCCACCAAACGTGGCATGAGATTGAGAAGGAAACCAAGAAGAAAAGACATAACTTCCTTGGACTGCAGGGGAATAAATGAAGGGAGGCAATATTCAACATGGATGACTAGTTTTAGAGTTAAGAACGACTCTCGAGTATTCTCTAGTTTTAGTTAGTTTTAGGGTTTTAGTTTTTCTTCTCTCTTCTCAAGACTTGTAAGCACTATTGTCATGGATACTTTTGGCTGCGATTTCTTCATGGATCGTAGCTAAACTTCTTTCTGGTTGCGGAATAATCAAAGCACGGTTTCATAACAATTGTGAGATCTTTCGATATTTGTTTAATTGCAATTCATGTGTTCATGGGTATTTAGTTATTTTCTGATTTTCTATTGATTATAATTGTTCTGATTTAATTGAATAAATATGGCCAGTTATTCAATTGTCTGAATGATTTATTGCTAATTGAAACATCTGGTCCGTATGTATTTGGATGTTTTGATATCAGTGGCGAATGACACAATTTCATTACCTCACAAGTAGTCTAATCTGTGTCATGGAAATAACTAATCTAGTTTAAATGAACCCGCATGTGTGTTTGTTAACTAGAATTGGGTCTTTCTAGTTTTAAGGCTGCAATTAGATTAAATCCTATGAGCGTCTCTAGGGTTATCTATTTAGTAAGCGAAGTAGTCTAAGAGCGTCTCTTAACTACCGGGTAATTAAGGAAAGATTGGTGGTACAGCGGTTGCTGAACTGCTATAACTGATTTATTCGTAAATACATGAGTTATCTTATGTGTCGATGATCAATTGGATGAACCTGTTGCTGAGATTGTTTTCCGTAACCAGAGCTTGTTATTCATCTATTTTATTACTTTAATTTCATTTTAATTATTGCATATCTGTCTTTATATTTAATTACAAATTGATAAAAACTCTCCCCCAATTTTACTGCATTTTTCTTGAAAGCAATAATTCTACCAGTTTTCCCTGAGGAGACGACCCTACTCGCTGCTATACACATTCACTTTGGAGAGTAGGTAATAATAAAATTTAATTTTTGGCTGGTTGACACCCGCCAGAATAATTTGTAAATTAGAATTGATTTTAAGCTTTGGAAACTATTTTGAATTTTTTTTAGAAACTAAAGGATAATACTTAATCTCATAATATACTGTTTTGGATGATTAAAAAGGGAAAAAAGTTGTAACTCTTTAAATGATTTTATTACTCTATTGCAAATGAAAGAGGACAAAGTTCTGCTTATGAGAAAGTTTGATAACATAACAGAATAGCAAGTTTATGTGAAAATAAGATAGTATAACATTGTTTGTCCTATGAGTCATAAGTCGCAAATTTTGGATCACAATTCCTTTGTGCTCCAATTCAAATTGAAAATGTTTAATAGCTTCAAGTGGTTGAATTACTATATCTGTAACTGTAAATAAGTTAGAATTAAAAAAAAAAGTTGTATCCTAGAAGCTCAATACAAAAACCATAAACATTCCTCTTTTTAGGTGTCCCAAATATGTAGGAGACGAACTTTGATGTCTTTATTATGGGAATCTATAAAATTAAAACACCCTCCAAAACTTTTGCAACTTCTAAAGTCAAACTTAGGATTGCCATAAAATTACCTCAAAAATAATTTAAGATTACCAAAAAATTACTACAAAAATTTCCAAAGTTCAAAATTCACGACCTTAAAAAAGTAATTGCACTAAAACTTAATACCCAGATCTTTTTATCATTGTAAAATGAAAATGAATATCCCTAGAACAAATAGAACTAGAAATTTGTGAGGTAAAACTTCTCATCTTTTTTTAATTTGTCGAATCTCATTGTCACATAGTTATAACTACACTTAATTGCCATGAATTGTTATCTAAAGAAACAATAGTATATATTGTCAAAGTAGATGTCAAGATATATGTCATATAAAAGTTTAAAAAATTATAGAAAATTTTCAGGAGAACAAAAAATTTGACTTTTGACCTAAAAAAATGAACTTCTTATGTAGAAAAAAATGGTAAATAGATTTGAGTGAACAAGGTGGTTGGCCCAAAAGAAGTTGGAGGAAAGAAAGTTGTTAGCATACTAATCTTTTAACGGTTACAATCTTATGCACCAAAAAATCATGTGTATTGCCTAGCCTAATTAGATGAAAGACACTCCGTCATCTCCAATTTGAGACCATATTACTATATGTTGTCGTCCAAGATCCACATCTTCACCATATAGATTTTTCTACTGATAAATAAAAATTCATTTCATGCTAAACCATATGATTTTTAAAATTTAAGACTAATTTCCTAAAAAATTATACATAAAAAAATTTGGACTTTTCATTTATCTTTCTGTGAAAAGAATTCTTTAAGTTATCAAGGATAAAAAACTGATTTCAGTGTTTGCATTTTGACTTATTATTATTTATTTCTTGAATATGGAGTAGAGTAGACAAATGTATGGATAGTAAGCCTTCATTTTTCACGTGTCATTTGATGATAGAAAATTTAGTACACTTGTTTCTTTGGTTCTCTTTTACGTTCCCAATAATTAACGAGGCCAAAATGCACTATAAGTTTTGAACAATTATAACTTTGCACTCATTTGAAATTTAAATGTTGACTTCCAATGGTTTCCTTTTTCTATTCTGATTATGTTTTGCCTTGAATAATCAAGGGATCGACAATTATTATAATTTAGTCAAATTAATAGTCATGTAGTCTTTTAGTTGATTGTTGAATTCTTAGTAATCTTTTTGTCTTTCTAGAATTATCATTACATGTGAAGATTATAGCATATGCATATGAAGTCAGTCTAATTCACATGCCATATATTGCATGCAGGCGATACAAATTGAGATTACTCAATTTCTGTAATTATTTTATGCATCATTTTTTCATAACTTGTAAAATTAGTAATTCTATGTAAGTACTATAGCAACATTTTTTTTGGGCAAGGTGTAAATACATACATAGCTACTGATTATTTTTCTTTCATACATAGAAAAATCGGCTAGACATATAAATAAGAGGTCATAGTTGTCGTGTAGCATTTATTGCCATTTTTTTTTAAAGTTTTCTTTGGACTATTTCCAATTGATAAAATTGAATAGCATGCTTCTCTTTTTCCTACCTACTAATAAAGTAACAATTTGGTTTCTAGGAATCTGACAAGTGAATCTAGGTTTCAAAATTCAGTATGCTACAGCCTGGATGCACTAATAGTACTATTAACAAATGATTGAATACTACATTAGTTTTTTTAAAAGTTTTTCGATTCATCAAAAATTAACTTAGACAGTAATTAGAAACCAATTTTGGAGTTCGCATTTTAATAATTTATTGTAACGAGATTTCTGATAAACAATTATTTTTTATATTTCTAAAAATTGCAACCAATTTTTGATGCATTGGCACGTAGTACAATTATTTTTATAATAATTATTTGCAATAATATTTTTTAAATTCAATATACTATTTAATTTACCTAGACCCTATATTTCAAATAATCAAAATATATTATAAATCAATTAAGCCTCAAGTGAAGGAATAAAAAATTCTACGTTGAAGGAGTTAAAACTCATATATTGCCTAATACATTGTGTTTCTAATTTAGAAATAATCTTTTTATTAGAATATATTTCCTTAATTTTTGTAAGTAGCTGGAAGGAAAATTGAGTTTTAGAAACTTCTTTGACAATGCTTTTTGAAAGTGAAAGAATAATAGAAAGATTGACAAAATGTTAGGAGTTTTTCAACTACTCTTTAAACCCAATAACACACTTAATCAAATAAAAATTCATTAGTATTTTTCTAAATAACACTCCAAAAAATTTTATCATTTGGTCTATCCCAGGAAACATCGTGAAAGTCTAGAAACACCAAGGTCCTTTATTTATACCAGATGGTGCTTATTTTTTTCCATTATTTTACTATCATGGCTGCCTATATATTTTTCATAAGGTCAAGATTTGACCAATTTTATCTTGGTATCATTGATGCGCTTTCCCCTTTTCTTTCCAGTTATTCTCACAAGCGGGAAAAAAATTAAGGAGCTTCCATGTTTTCTCCCTTCTCTACGATGCCATCCTTTAGGACTTCTGAGTCCAATCAAAAGGAATCGTATTTGAATAAAGTTTCCTTTTACATGATTTTTTTAAAAAAATATTATTAAAATATTTTTTAGAGTGTATTTATGAGATAAAAATAATTTAAATGTGTCTAAAAAATAATCTTTGTAAAACGTGTCTACTTCAATTTTGTGGAATTAGGCAGTTAGACAAGAGGAAAAATATGCATATGCTTTTTAAGCAAAATGTTTAATCCTGAAGCACTTACAAAGAAAGCCCCTGCAACTTTGCTTGGATAATCAATAATGCTTTAGTCCTAACAACGTTCACTTATCTTGAACTTTTTGTTTTCTTGGTGGCAATTGAAAGAGACTATTATGATAAGGAAAAGTTATATGCTATTATAGATTGTTCAAATCATACACATTATAGCCTTAATTCCTTAGGAAGTTAATATTCTTCAAAAAATTTCGCGAGCACTTTCATGAATACCTTTATGAGTTTAGCACCACTTTTAACCTCTTGGTCTTTGTGTGCATGTGTATATTATGTCACATTCATTTTTTAACTGTGAATTTCTTAAGTCATATTCTCAGTAAATACATAAGCAAATGATTTCATGACCTTAGAACTTTGATATACATACATACATAAATACATACATACATATAAACACACACACACACACATACACAGAGTATATTTATATGTATATCTATATATATGTATATATAGAGTTGTTGCAATTCGCTATTTATAGTCTAATTTTATTAATTTCATCCTTTTTTTTTAATTTGCTTATTGATTTTATATGTCCTTAAGATTTTGACGGAACTATAGGTAGAAAGGTTCAGTGTCTAGCCTAATAATTGGGTTGTGATGTAAGTAATTTTGACAGACTCCTAATTTGAATGGAGGGTGTGAGTGATTATTGGTGGGATTTGGCTAGACTTCTAATTTGATTACTTATTTATCTTACCCATGAATTCTAGCTTAATTTGTTATATTTGTTGTTACTTTTAAATAAGAAAGTACTCTAAAGTTTTAACACCATTATTTCTTATGGACAAAATAAAAAACAAACGAATATAATGTCCAAGATGTTGATAATTACAGATCAAATAAAGATAATTCATCACATTTAACTTAGTTTCAGTGGATTGATGTTTGCATGCAAAGGCACCATAATTAATCAAGAGACAATAAATTATCAGGTAATAAGTTTTATGATATTTTGTCCATTACCATATTTGTTTACCATAAATTTTTTTTCTTTTGCCTTATTATTTTCCCTATTTATGCAACATTTCTTTTAACTAAAATTTCAGTATCTACATGGAAACCATAATGAAATTTTCCTTCCCTCAAGTTTTATTCTTAATTAATTTTTTTTATTTTCATGAATCAGGGATGTTGTTATTTCCATCGAATCTCTAACAAGACCAAAAATCTATTGGAACAAAAATTGGAAAAGTAGTTATTGGAAATCTATTACAAAAAATATATTATTCAAAAGTAATTCTTTAAATGCTAAGGTGTTATTATTGGAAATGCAACTATAATTTTCTTCCCATCTATTTTTATAAATAATTTGTTTTCAATTTGTTTATGCAGTTAAATATGTATGAATACCCAAGGTATCTTTTCAATTTAAATTAAAAATGCTAGAGGAGAAAATTTTCAATTTTAGAAATAGTTTTAAATTCATGTAAATGCTAAAATACTCAAGGATTGTCTTATCTATTTTTATTTAATTCTAAAAGCCATCCCTAAAAATTTTTAAATCTAATTCTTTTTCTCAAGAAATTAATTTTAATAATTTTTTATTTATAAATAAACATAAATTTTTTTCATTTTTAATAATTTATTTTTATTAATACAACCTATTTGACTAACATCATTCTACATGGAGAATTTAAAGTAATTGCATATTTGAGAGTATTTTAGGACTACATAATGAATTTTTTCATAAATTTGGATTTTAAATTTCCTTCAACTTTTGATAGAACGTATTTGAGTTACATCATTTACAAGGAGAATTTAAAATATGTAAATGTGTATTTTAAGAGTATTTGGGGTTACACAATAAAATTTTCATATATTTGACTTTTAAATTCCTTCAACTATTGCTCATGGAAAAGGAAATATTTAATCTTCAAAAAGGAAATATTTAATCTTCAAAATTTTCATAAATTTGACTTTTAAGTCCCTTCAACTATTTTGTTACCTTCAAATTTTTTGTTATTTATTTACTAACTTAATTATACACATTTTAAAAGGATGGAAGTGGCATTTTTTTTAATGAAAAAGTGTTACTTTTAAGGGAAAGTGTATGAGATTAAGAGAAAGATTGTTAATTTTAAATTTTTTTAATATGCCTCCTATCCTTTTCTTTTGTTTATTTTTCATTGGTTTTCTAAAATTTCCTACTAATACATAAAATAAAAATACTTTGATAGTAATTTGTATGTTTTGTTGAAGGAGAAGTAGAATACTCCAAATGGACTTTTTTAAATATATAATAGATTTTATTCTTTTTTATTAATTGTAATAGAGTAAGAAAATGATTCAAACAATTAAAACTTTTTTCCTTTCTTAATCAATCTAGAACAACACATTATTTGATTATCACAAAAAAAAAATACTTACAACGTGCAACGCACGTGCTTCTATCCTAGTACATTATAAATATATATACAACAGAACAGATTTCTTAGAATTCTACTCTGAATAACCATTGGGCTTTGGTCCAATAATTAGGGGAAGGCTCAAAGCTCAGTGATTAGGGGAAGGCTCTGTTAAAATCAAAGTCCGAATCCCGACCTTAGCATTTAGATAATGGATACAAATAGTTAATGATAAAAAAAAAAATCAATGACCACTTTAACAAATTTTGGAAAATGGAAAAATGACAATACAAATCTATATCTATACTATTATAAAAGTGGCTTCGAGTTTTTTCACCTTGTGTATCAGTGTTTCGTTCTTTTTTTTTTAAATATTTACTTATTTTACCGATTAAATAAAAAAATGAAAGGGTTGAAATATTGGACAAAATAGTTTTATTTGATTTAGAGATGGATGTTCATTTAATTTTAGATTCATATTCTCAAAATACAATTAATATTTACCTAAAGATTAAGCTACGAGTGTTGAAATATTGGACAAAATAGTTTTATTTGATTTAGTGATGGATGTTCATTTAATTTTAGACTCATATTCTCGAAAAACAATTAATATTTACCTATAAGATTAAGCTACAATCTTTATTTCTTTCATGTAAAGCAGAGAGTTCATCCCAATTTTTAACTACTCACAATCTTTATTTCTTTCATGTAAAGCATAGAGTTCATCCCAATTTTTAACTACTCCTTTTTTTCCTTCAATAGACAATGCAATTAGATATTCTCGAAGATGAGAAGTCCTTAAACAACTCTAAATTATAAAAGCTTGATTTATTGAAATATTGTTAAATTAAAATTTTAATTCAACACATAATCAACTCGATAAAATAACAAGTCTACAATTATTAAACAAAATTAAAATTTTGTAATAATTCTTTTTTCCTTTATATCCGGTTTCTTTACATAAAAAGGTTAGTAACTTAACTTTTGTCCATTCTAAGTCATCAAACTGATGACAAAAACAAACTTATGGAAACTTAAGAAGAGAGAGGAAATAAAAAGAAAAAAACAAAATGATTAACTTAAGGTGAAAATTTTGTGCAAATAAATAGTTAGAAAAGGGATGTATGAAGATAAACGTACGGCGTAAATACCATTTTCTTATGAGAAATTAGCCATTCAATAATTTCGTATACTTTAATGTGTTTAATGTGAGCATATGAATGGAATTTATTCTTCTAAAACAATCTTTGTGACCTTTTCCAAAGGGTACTTAAATTTAATTCTTCATGTTATTGGAAGAGGAAGCCCCGGGGGGGGGGGGGGATGGGGGTTTAATCATTATTATAGACATCATAATGGAAAGCCTGATAAAAAGATAACGAGACAGTTGAAAACACAGGTTAGCTGGGACATACGGGTGTTGGTTCTGTATGGTGCTAAAGAAAGAACAAAGAATGGGCAACACTCTCCTGGGATGCTGGTTTCAGCAACTATAAAGTATTGCCGGTGTTGGGTGTGAGGAGTCTGATAAGTGCTAAAGTGAACTAGTTTTTTTAGGTTAGGTTTTTAGGGTTTTCCATGAGTTTTTCTCTATTTCTTAGCTATTTCTTCTCTTTTATGATTTTAATGCCAAATTGTGTAAATGTATGATTTAAAAGTGTTTTTACACCATTTTGTAGGGTTTTGATAGCTTCAACTCGATTTCAATTGATTGGAGTGCAATGAAGAAATAGGCGAAGAAGAATTGGAATGGAAACAGTTTGGCAGCTTGGACATATTTCAGTGTTTTGGTCATATCTAGAGCTAGAGACATTGGATTGGGATGACTCTTGAAGGTATTTTGAAGCTAAGACAATTTTCTACAATTCATACGAAGACATCAAAGTCCAGTTCTCACGTTTCAATGGTCAAAATCCCAAGTTACTGAAGCACATTTGCACTGCAAGGCTGTTCCGACCAGTTCTTAGTATTTTGAGTATATCTCTGGCTACAGAGCTCTAAATGACATGATTTTTGATGTTTTGGAAAGCTATCTCAAGGGGCTACAACTTTTGTGTTTTAAGGAAAAGCTAATTCGGCTGCTTTGAGGCCAAATCTGACGTAGACAAACCGCGTGACAACCCACGCGCGATTTGTGCTGCGGTTTCCATTCAGAAGTTAAGTGAACAACCCGCGCGACAACCCGCGCGCGGTTTATGCCGCGGTTTCTTCACAGAATCTGCAGCGTATTTAGCAGCTAAACTGGCCATTTGACGAGGGAAAGAACCCTAACTCGAGAGAAAACACACACACGCCGCACACACCTCAAAAACACACATTTGGCACATCTAGAGTGATGTAGGGAGGAGAAAGCAAGAGTAGAGGGACAACTCAAGGGCTTCAATGGTGAAAGCAAGAAGATTTTATCAAGATGCAAGGGAGGATTCAAGGGGGCTGCATGAGAATGAGCTTTCTCTTTCTTTCTTGTCTTTTGTTAATTTTATTCTTGTAATTATGAATTGAGTTTTATGATTTAGATGGGATGAACCCTAAATTCTTATGTCTATAATTTTATTCTTGGCTTAATGAAAGACCCACTTTGTTCTTAGATTTATTCATGAGTTTATTTGTGTTTTGGATTGGGATTTGCATGCATCCTTCAATTCAAGTATTGATTTTGTATGGGTATATCGAGAGATTGCACATATGATTAGATCACTTTATGAATAGAGAGAACTTGAATGAATTGCTAGAGATAGGATTACATGAGTTCTTCCTAAGTTGAGTTTTAGGATTAAAGCTCAACCACAAATAGAGTCCATTGATTAGAAATTGCATCTTTTAGGGGTTTTAATTGAGAAGAGATTCCAATTAATCAACCGAGAAGGTAGGAATTGTTTCACTTGAGAAAGGATATAATTCACATTAGGGATTCTAGGGTCTAAGCAATTGGGTTAATCATTAATCAAGTTAGAGTCTTGGCATGTTGGTTTAGGGGAATTCTTCATCTAAATTCACCTCTACTTTTGTCCATTCTCTCTACTAAATTCTATATTGTCATTTAGTTAGATAATTAGTTTTAGCTAATTTGTATTTTCATTTAATTCGTCATTCACTTTGTGAGGTTAGATAATAGAAAGAAGTTAGTACTAGTACTCACATAGTCCCTGAGGGATCGACACTCGGTACTCCTGTACACTATACTACTAGGAACGATAGGTGCACTTGCCTAAAGTATCCATAGTATAGCGAAACGGATATCAGAGTCTCATTGAGGTTTATCCTTAAAGCTAAGGTAAATTCACAATCGGTGCTGCGATTATCGAGCTATAAGGTTTAAACCTCTGCCTGTGTCCCTCTGTTGGAATTTGTTTTGTTCAGCTTGTTATGGCCATATTGGCAACAGAATGTGGGTTTTGTAACCTTTATCAATATAAACAAGTTGGATTAAGAAAATCAACATGAGTCATTTCTGGTGTAGAGAATAAACCATGCCCCCTGTAACTTGGAGAGAACTGTGGCAGGTCTGCCTCATATTTCTTTTGAAGAGAGGGATGTAATTAGGGGGACGGCATTTCCTTGCTTTTTTATGCTGTTGTCCCATTCCCATCCTATCTCGGGACCTAAATCTTCAAGCCTCAGATCAACTAGTGGCAAAACAGTAGTTTTTACGAGTTCGATCACCCAGAGAGCTATTCCATCCGTGCTAACAAAATTGGAAAAAAATAAACATGTGCATATTTGATGGCACGCTATTTATCGTCACACTGTCGTCAAAATTTTCACTTGAAAAGATGCAGTTGATGTTAGTTATTGATAGCAACTAGCTCGTGGCATGAAAGAAACATGTGAAATAAACCCAAAAAAAAAAAAAAATCGACGGATACTATCAAAAGAAAGAAAAGACTTGTAATAGCCAGAGAGTAAGACCCCATAAAGCAGTACAGCCACATTAAGCAAATTAAAACAGTTCAAGAATCCACCTAAACATGCTCCTTTTAGATAGGAGCGTAAAATAAACAGAAGAAAGAAATCATACAAACAGATTCTACATTCCTTTGTCATCTTCAGTTTTTCTTCTAATATAACTTGAAAACAACAGCAACAAGGTAAACGATAAGAAAGTAAATGTTGATAAGGCTTTGATCCTCGGGCCTCTATTGACAGCACCACTTCAACAAACCTTCCTGTCACCTGGTGTTATTGCGGAAAGGAGCTACCTGGTCAAAATCAACATCCATGACACAAGTATCCACTGAGCATCTACAACTACTGTGAGATCCAGGACTAAAGATCACCCATTGGGAAAGACCCAATTCTTTCAACTTCTCTTATCTTTGTCCTAGGGGAGACCTCAGCTTCACTGAATCCTGTACAAGTCAAGCTTAAGTGAGCATAATTTGAAGCACGTTATCACCTAGCTACAGAGAGGGAAACAGGGGGAAGCGTGCATAGGAACATCACCATCTCACATTCAATGCTTTTGCCAACCAACAAACATGGCGGCAGTCTTTTCAGTTATCAGGGGTTCAAACAAAGGTATCAGGAGCCCCCACAGTTGAACCATCGACCATTGGGAAGGTTGATGGGGGCAACAAGTACACATCCCCCACAAAACATTATTCAGCACAAACAGTGCACATCCTGTGGAAGCTTTATTGATAACCAACTTTCTACCAGAATAAAAAGAAATTGTGATGATGCCATGCATAAACTATTCCAAATGGTTGAAGGAAGCAGCCAATTGATACCCTACTGTCAAACAAAACTTGACCACTGATAAAGAAAAAGGATTATGGGTCCGTTTGGATCAGTAAAATTTGGAATCAAGGAAGGATTTGACAGGAATGGATTTGAAATAAAGAGATTTAAAATTCACGTCAACTAAAAAAACCATTGTTTGGATAGCAATTACCTTAGGGATAAGGACAATTTACAATTAACAAAAATAATGGGATAACATTAAAAAATTGAACATAGGAGTTAAACCAAATTATAAGTTTCTTCTTTCTTAGGAAGTTTGAAACTTTATTGCAGACCAACCATAAAATGCAACCAGCTTCCTTGTATACAAACCAATCCAATTACACTGCCATTGCTGCCAACCTTCAACTAATCATTCTTCATCACCAGCATACTTTAATCCTCATTCTATCCCCACCTCTGAAGATTCTATCATGTTCTGGATCCACACCAAGAATCCAAAAACAAGCTCAAAACTAGATATTTAGGAGAGGGAGCAAGAGGTGTGAAAGGAAAGATTTCAAATAACCTATATTACAATTAACTTCTTGGTGGATTTCAAATCCAAATATATCCTATGTTACCGAAACAAGTTAGGGGATTTGGGTGAAGGATTTGAATTCCAAATCCACCAAAATCCCTCAATCTAAATGGAACCTTATAAAAGTTTTACTGTGTTAGTAGTAAATGCGAGTTTGCAGAAGAGCTAATGCATTCCTAGCACCAAGAATTATTTAGGGCAAAACATCTCATTGTACAGCAATTAAAATGATATGAAAAGCTCCTGTTCTGACTTGCTAGATTATCTGAAAGTGAAAAAAGAGAGAGAGAGAGAGAGAGAGAGAGACTAGCCATCTAAACAACAGACCTCAATAAATAGCAATCCACTATACACTTGCAAACTACAAGTAAAGCACAAATTATATGGACAACAGCATTAACGCGTAGTTCTTTCATACAATCAGAGCTCTATATAACAATGATGACGAAAATCCTGCACATGGTATATCTACAATCAACCACCCACTCAGATTCATAACTCGTAATAACGCCATATATAAAATTAAACTGAAGTTCTATGAGTAGTCCACCCCAAAAAAATAGCATTTGGAGAATTAAGTCTTTTTTGTGTTCCTTGAGTCATTTCCTATCGAATGGAAATTGGTCTATCTCAAACTTTGCATAATAACAGCGGTTGAACCAAGGTAAGCTAAAATCCCAAGTAAAAGACAAAGTATATAATTAATAAAGTAAAAAGCTCCAGCTGCAATTTTTGCCACCTCTCCCCTAAGGGTATTGCTCTTTTCCATGCTGAATGGAAAAAGGAAATCTAATTGAAGCGCACAGTACACAACTCCTTGCCTATCATATTCACCTTTACAACTAAAAGCTAATAGATCATATCGTCAACATCCCCAGATCCAAACAACTTTTACTTCCTCCACAGATAATTTTGCTGCCTGAGAAACAGAGAACATCAGAGATTTGCCCATTTCTCAAACTGCTTCCTTAGACCAAAAGAACTTCATATTCATTCTTGTTCAGAAACACCAAGTTCAATTGCACAATGGAAGACCACATATAGCTTACAAGGCAATGACGTGCTAGACAGTCATAATACAAATAGCTTAATACCGAACACCTCAGTCAATGTGAAGAGTGAATAAGAGATCACTTCAAGAGCTAGCAGTGACACTAGCTTGATCCAGCAATAAGTTTGATCTTCCAGCAGTAAATGTATTAACTACAAAAGTAAGGTTAGATCTTAATTTGACTATTATTTCAAATTATCATCTTATAATATTCATGTTGCAATCAAGATGTCCAATACCCTTCAGCTTAAAATATCTTCCTCATCTTCTCCAAGATACTCATCTACGACACAACTAGTTTATATTAAACCAATCTAATTTATGGATTGTTTATTGTCCTTTTGGCGTTTATTTGGTGTATGTATGGTTTTTCATTTTTTTTCCCCTTAGAACATTGCCCTGTGTATTTAGAAAGTCGATTTTCTTAGTTGGCTTTGAGTTTCTACACAACAGCACCATCATCCTACAGCATGAGATTATGGTAATGAAGATCAAGAAAGCATCAATTACCAGATGAATCTTCTTACGACTTGTTTACAATGAAATGCATTAAATTGAAAACAAATTCCAAAAGACTTAGTTGTTCTTTCTAGAATTAAATTATATATTGCACATAACGACAAAAGGAATCGCCAATTACCAAAAGTAACACAACGACAAAAGGAATCGTCAATTATCAAAAGCAAATTCAAACAATTTGATAGCATTCTCTTGGGCCAATAACAAAATACTCTACTAGAATACATGTGATCTTTTTTATTTCTTTATCGGTACTTTAACCACAAAGGTCGGACAGAAACATACAAATGAATAGCATACAAAGAAACGTAAAAATAAATAGACTGACTGAAGAACCATGCAGCCAACTTCCCTAATGAGCACACACAATCATAACGATGAAATTTGCTACCAAAAGATTTTAATACCAACCAATAGACACCACTCGTCATAGTAAACCACTCAAATTTTTTATTAGCCCTTGCCATCCCTGAACCAACACAATTCATATGCTACGGCTTTTTTTGGCAAATTACTTGTAAAAAGATCCATGTACGTATACCATTTTGAAAATCAAATACTGCATATCAACAAATACTCACTCCCACGTAAACACACAAACAAGTTAACAAGAATCCTAATACCTATGAATGAAAGAAAAATGCACCAATGTTTTTCTTGTGATTTTAACAGTAAAACAGTAGCAACTAATCACTGTAAAACAAGAAAAAATTAAACAGACATTTACACACAAACCACAACATTCACAGGTGGAGAAACAAATAACTATGTACCTGAACAACTAAACAAACATTTTCACTTCTACATATATTGAGGAAATAATACAATCAATAACTCATAAAAAGAAAGCACATAAATTTGAGGAACTTTTTTTACTTAATGATAGATTTCCTTCACTTTAGCATAAATAAACAAATCACATCGGAAAATTTCATCAGAGAACAAACTCTTGCATATAATTGAGAATACATATAAATAATAACCATTGTTTTTTTCATACTAAAAAGATCCGTGAACAAATACCATTTAAAGAATCACATGCTGCATATCTAGAGATACCAACTCCAAACAAACACACAAACATGTTAACAAAATCCAAATATTTATAAAGGATCAAAAAATGCGTCCATTTTTTTCTAGTGACTGACTCTGATGGCAATTACTTGTAAGAAAAAATGCTAAATTACTAGCAACTAATCACTAAAAAACAAGAAAACCCTAATCCACAGATTCACACCCAAACCACAACATTCACACGTAGAAAACAAATAACAACTGGACAAATATCTTCATTTTCTTCGACATATATTGATAAAATACCACAAGCAAAAACTCAAAAAGAGAAACCACGTAAACATAAATTTGAAGAACTTTCTTCCTTAAATGATAGATTCCTACGCATTAGCTTAAATAAATAAATCAGATGAAAAAATTTCATTAAAAAAAAAACAAACTCTCACATACGAATGCAACACATATAAATAAGAACAACTATTTTCTTTTTTTTTAATTGAACTCTAGACAACCCAAAAAATAAACAGAAAAAAAAAGGGAGAAACGATCAGGATCAATACCTTCAATCCACTGGAACTCGGGCGAGCCCCACTTGAACCAGGTCGGGTCTTGAAATCCATTGCCTCAGGTTCACCACCAATCCTCCTCATCATCTCATACCCTCCTCCAGATTTCGGCCTCCCGTCCTCCCCGTAAATGTTCTGAGCTCCAAACTGCCCTCGTCCTCTTCCCCCGCCTATTCCACCACCACCCTTCACGAACTCCTGTCCAGGCAGCTTCTCCTCCCGACCCTACAAAACCCGGTCTAAGATGTGGCGGCACAAACCGGTCCGATTTCAACAACGGCGAAGTCAAAGGCGAAGATGGCTTCCCCGGAGACGCCAAAGGAGACGAAAAACCCGGTGAACCGGATCCGGTTCGACCCTGCGGACGAAGCGAAATAGTGTCCGATTCAGATCCGGTTTGATCTGAAACTTTACCCTGTTTTGTCAAAGATGGAGTCTTTTCAGATGGGTTCTGCGGAATAATAATGGGTTTTGGTTTTGGAGTAGTGGGCTTGCTCAAAACAAGCATATGGCCATGGATTCTTGAATTTGAGATCGCAGTCTTATTGGAAGATGGCGAAGAAGAAGGAGGAAATGATGATGAAGAAGAAGAGTTACTGTTGTTGTTATTGGGACTGTTGGCTACTTTTCTCTCATAGATGTCATTGAAGTTGATAGAGGAGTATTTATTGCTTCTTGCCATCCACCGCCGCCGCCGTTGTCGCCGCCTAAAGCCACCGTGTATGGAGGAGAAGAAGAGCTGTCAATAATAGCAAGAGAGAAATGAGGAAAAAAGAAGAAGCAACGTTGGACGAGTAAGTAGTTCTTTTATTGTCCGGGTGGTTTTCAGAAATAATTAATGTTAAACTGAAGTTTAATAATTAATGAAGTGGTTTTGTTTGAAAAAGGATTCTTACACTATGTTTGGGAAGAAGGAAATTGAAGGAAAAGAAAAGAAAAAGTAGGATTTTATAGTTTTCTTTTGTTTGGGAGTGGGGAAAGAAAAGAAAGTAAATTTTATTTAATTATTTTCCTTTATTTGGGAGGAAGGAAAAGGAAAGAAAAGAAAGGAAATGGAAGAAAAAGTTGGCATATTTTAAACAAAAAATTTTCCTTCCAAATTTGGAAAGAAAATGATGGAAAAGAAAGAAAACTTCATTCTTTCTTTTCTTTTCCCTCACCTTTTCTCTTCTTTTCTTTTCTACCCCAACTCCCAAACTAAGCCTTAATTTTGTCGTTTAAGGTCAAATTGTTAATAAAATTAACAAATTAAACGTTAATGTTTAGCAATGATGGAAGCAAAATCTCGATTGAACAGCTAGCAGTATTTATGTTGTCCAAGCGGTGTCCATTCTATCGACCCTTTTATTGTTGTCCAAAAATTGTAGTTAATTTTGGCCCAAAAAGCGATCTGATGTCCAAAAATTTGTTGATATAGTGGCCCAAAAAGTAATCTAAGATTGTTTGAAAAGCATTTTTGTTCTTTTTCTTTTTAATATTTTATTTAGAATCCAGCTAAGATGGTAGGTTTACATTAACTAGATAAGTATGTAGGGGTGTGCAAATTGACCTGGTAATCCGAAAACCCGACCGATCCAATCTGGACTCGATCTGAAAAATGTGGGTATCTGACCCGGCGGGTTTTAGCGGATACGGGTCACATGCGGGTTACTCTACTAAGCGGGTCGGATACGGATCATGATTTTTAAAATCCGGCGGGTACTCCGACCCGACCCGCATATGGGGTTAATGATATAATTTTATAAGGTTTCCTAATATTAATATGTGATATTATTATGTAATATTACTATGTGATATTATTATTATTATGTAATATGCTATTAGATATTATTATGTGAAATTACTATGTAGTATTTGTTATTTTTTATTGATATTAATATCAATATCTTTTATTCTTATAAGGTTTCCTAATATTAATATGTGATATTATTGTGTAATATTGCTATGTGATATTATTATTATTATGTAATATGCTATTAGATATTATTATGTGAAGTAACTATGTAGTATTTGTTATTTTTTATTAATATTAATATCAATATCTTTTATTCTTATTTTGTAATCCTAGGCAGTAAGGAGTACCGCATTATCAACATTGAAATGTGAAGAATTGAATATGCGGTACTATAAACTCTAGTTATGATAGTTGTCTTGTGTGTTTTTTTCATTCTTTGCCTCAAAAACTTGGTTGGTGTTTATGTTATAATATTTGTGTGTACAGTGTTTCTCTATCTCAAAAAATTAAAATTTTCTTTATTGCTTGCAATAAATTCATGGTTTGTAACACTTGATTTAATATATGTTATTTAAGTTTATATTTGTTATAAATGATACTCTAATTATTATTAGATTATCTAGGATTTGAAGCAAATTTAATAGTATGCGGGTATGACCCGAAAAATGCGGATATCCGACCTCGCCGGATATCTCCATATGCGGGATACGGATACGGGTTACAACTTTACCTGACCCGCATGTAAGCGGGTCGGATCAGAAAATACCTCATGCGGGTCGGATATCCGACCTGTGCACACCCCTATAAGTATGATATTTTGACCATCAAATTCTGTTTTTTATTTTTATTTTCAATTAAAAAGGAAATTGTAATATGGTGATATACTTGTAGCACTCATTATTCTTTCAAAATTTTATGGGGAAGGAAGTTTCTTTAGTGTAGGATTCAGAAAATATTTTCTGTCACATTTTACAATGAGCAAGGTTTATGTAAATCACCATTCAACTGTATATTTTTTCTGTTCCCTCTCTGAGTAAGATCATTAACAGTTAGTTTGGGAGCAAAGATTTGAGGAGAAAAGCAAGGAAAAAAAAAGGTTTATTGTTTGGGAGTCAGAGAGAAAAGAAAAGAAAATAAGTATTGAAGAAATGGCTTTCTTTGGGAGTCAGAAGGAAGGAAAGAAAAGAAAGGAAGTGGGAGAAAAAGTCCTCCCATTCTTCCTTAAAAAATTTTCTACCCAAAATTAGGCAAAAAGAAAAGGAAAGGAAATGAAAGGGAAGATCCCTTTCCCTTCTTTTCTTTTCTTTTCTTTCCATCCCACCCCCTTCCTTTCTTTCTCCTTCTATTATAAACTCCCAAACTAAGCATAAGACTCATATATCAACTTATAGGTAGTTTGGATGGAAAGAAATAGAAGGAAAAGAAAAAAAGTGATGGAAAATTTTAAGTTTCTTACGTTTGGGAACAACTATGCAAAAGAAAGTAAAGGAATTGAAGGGACTTGGTAGGAAAAATTTCCCTCCCAAAGCTAACAAATTTTCGACCATGTAAACTTTTACAATATAACACTTTTGCTCATAAAATTTTCTAAGGCAAAATTAAATTTCTAATAAGTCTTAATTTCTTTCCTTTCTTTTTTAACCTCCTAAACAATGTCAATAGAAAATTTTATCCTTTCTCATCCTTTCTTCCCGCCCAACATTTCCTTTCTTTTCTTTACTATCCTAAACTCCCAAAGAGTTTTTGTGGAGGTAGGATTATGCTACATAAATGTTGTATCTTTTAGCATAGATATAATGCTTGCACTACAAAGTAAGTCTAAAAATTGGTAATTGACTTTTTAATAATACTACTAGTATGACAAATCCGCACAAATCAGTCTAAAATTTAACACTATATGTCACATTTACACCACACAAACAATTAAAAAGTGAGTACTTGTCTTGGCTAAATTAACTGCTTAAATCAACCCGCACCGTTGTTCTGGTTGAATGTTCTCAATAACTTACAATAAGAAGCACTGCTGAAGATTATTTTGGAGGAATTTATTGTGTTTAGCATTAACGATATGATTCTGCAATCCTGATTTCCTTTTCTTCAATTGGAATTTGGTGAAGGGGCATTTTTGTTTAGTTAAAGGGATCATTTCGTGGGTGTTATGATTAACGGCAAAGGTTAGTCAACAGTTCTGAAAATTTGGTTAGATGCTTAATTAATTGCCACTTACTCCCTCCATCCCATAAAGATAGGCTTATTTTTTTTCACACATATTAAGAAATTTAGTTAATATAATTACATCAATTATTTTTTGTTCATACTTTCTTCAAATACCCCTCATTAATATTAGATAATTCATTCAAAATAGAAAGCACATAATACTATATTGTTGTTGGAATTAAATATGGGTATGTTAGGAACTCAAAAAAAATATGGGTATAACAAGATAACTACTCTTTAAAAATGGAAATAGGCCTATAATTTAAAAAATATACAAAAGGAAAGTGAACCTATCTTTATGAAATGGATAAAGTAATTAGTGAGCTCCAATTTTGATACAGAATATATTGTCTCTACACCAAAAAAAAAAAAAAAAAAGCCTATATCTTTGGCATTTCATTCAAAAGCCAAATTAGTACACAGAGTGCACTCATTTTATTGGATCACCTCTAGCTATGGTCCCAAAAGAATCCACTATATTGATAGGTCATGTGTAGTAAAATCTTTTTTATTAGTTAGATCTCATTTCTACAGTATAGAAGCTTGTTTCAAACATTTGTGCAATTGCATTTATTAAAAGTATCTAAAAGAAATTTTATCTTTGTAAAAGACTCGAATAAAGTAAAAGTATTTCCAAATTTCCAACAAGAAAAGCAAATGAATACAACGTACAAAACGATTGAAAAACCAGTGTAATCATCATTGAAAAGGAAAAAGGAATACATATTGAAAATTGGCAAAGGTAAAAGGTATAAATTCCAAGCTCAAACAACTTTTACCATCACAAAATTATTGTTCATATTTTCTCCTCTTTAAAAGAGCACCCCATGCAAAGCAACCAAAGCACAGAAATCAAGCTCAAGCCAGCAGTCATACTTTTAGCATCATTCCTAGTGGAGAAGGCCCGCTGGTAGCAGAATCAGTCTTGAGTAGAGATGACAAATGTGCGAGATTTGGACAGGATTTAACTAAAATTGTAAAATATAGTTATACTCGAACAGTCCCATATTTAACATAAGACCAATATGGCTGAGAATAAAATGAGCTAATCCCATTTTGACACTATCCAAATACCTAATAAATCTCATTTTATTAGTTTTTGAATTATCTTTTCCTTATTAATCAACTATTTTTTATATCACTTAGTTTCTTTTTAGTCTAACCTTAATACTTTTTTATATCATTTAATTTTTAGTATATTAACCTTAATAAATTTACAAATTTTTTGGTTTTTATTCATTCATTTTTTGGATCTCATTATTAATGCTTTTTAACCTTTCAATTATAAACTCTAACTTTCCAATGATTACATGTAAAAAGGATAGATTGAGGATGTACAAAAAATCTAATTTTTCTACCTCTAAAAAAAAATCAATTTGGATATTATTTTATTAAAACACTTGATATTAAAATCCATCACTGAAGTAATGAATTAAAATCCATTACTTTTCTCCAAAAAGTAATGAAGTAAATTAAGAATTAAAATAGATTAACATCTTACTTGTTCGTGGATATTATAAACTTAAATGAAACCCAGAATATGAAAATTACTTTACGCGAAAATAAGGTTGAACTAAAATTAAAACACTCAGCATATAAAATTCACATGAAGAGGTGGACTTGACCAAATACAAATTTTTTAAGATTTGTTTGTATTTCAGTATCATATCCATATTTAAATGGGTATAATTGGATATAATCCCAAATAAGCCCAATCCCATATTATTGATACCCATTTCGTCCAGATTAAATTTGGGCATAGGTGTTGGCAGTCTTTGACAATGCAAGTCCTGGGTGAACCCAAGGCTAGTAGAGATGAGGTTGGAGCAGAGGCCATGCCTTGATTAAATTCCAAAGGCCACATAACCTTATCCACTTGGTAAATGGCCAAAGGAAAATCTTTCCTCACAACATTATAGATTGGAGTTTCCAGCACCCCAGATGATACATTGACTCGGTTTTGGTTGGCTTGGCCGGTGAAATTTAGGCCGAAAACGCCTCATCTTGGCCGGTAGCTTGGGTTCGAACAGGGTTGCTGGCTGTCTGAAGACTTGTTAAGGAATAGTACTTGGGAATAACATGGTACAAAACGAGTTGAACATATTGTTGGTCTGAAAGCCAGTTGAGTGCACCTGATGGGAGGTTTTGGAAGGCATTGTCTGTGGGAGCTAAGACAGTCAGGCCTTCATTGGAATAGTTGACTTGGTTGTTGATTTGATTGCCTAATTGTGTCTCGTCTAGTAAGCAAATGAAAGTGTTGAATTGGCCAGCTTTATCAAGAATGCCAGTTATGTTGATTGGCCCTGCAGGGGCTTGGACTGGAGCTGTGGGTGATTGAGCATTGATATGGAGGAGGAGGAAGAGAAATGGGGTGAGTGATAGGAGCTGAGAGCTGTTTGAGCCATTGTGATGGTAGTACTAGTGGCAATGAGCAAGGAATGGAGCTCTGGGAGATGAAGTTTTTTGGGATAAAATGTATAAGTTGGGCATTATTGGAATGAACTAGTTGTGGATTTGAATCAAGATAAATCCTAGTGAGAAAGTGAAAATGGACATCCAAAGAAGAATAAAATAGAAGAAATATCAGCTCAAGATTGGATTATCTCCACTCATTATAGTTCATAAACTCGTGATCTTGCATATTCCAGTACATAAGCATACTAAAACCACTGTTAAGAGGTCTAAGTTGACAATTATGGGTTGTCGGTTGAATCAAACTCAGATCGTGTGACTATATGCTATGTACAAGTTGGTTATCCAATATTTTAAATCCTAAAGTCATATAGTTCTAACATGTTATGTTACAAAATTGACTTAAGAATGCATACATTGACATTGATATGTGAATTAGGAATGTCATAAAATAGATCTTTTTAATGTTATTCAAAATGGGATGTGAATTGAGAAGAATTAGGGATATAGAGATTCATTAATTAAAATGACCGATAGTTATGTGTTGTATGTTACAGATGGCGTTATATTTGCCATTATATAAATCATAAACAAATATGTGACTACTTAAGTAAAGTCATTTGTTCATTGTATATGATTTTGAGTTTGGTACTCAACTTTGTTGAAAAATTTTTCACACTTCAATAAGAATTTTACGAAAAAATATCTTTTCACCATGATATCAAAAATAAAAAAGGTTATGTGCCATAAACCTGAATTTATGGTACCAGCACAATCTTCTACTGTGACAAAAATTTCTTATTGTCTAAAGGTTGAAGTAAGCTATTTTTTTAATGTGCATATGGTAGCCTTGGCAGTTGTCAAACGTGCAAATGCGAATGTTTAGCAAACAAAACCCAATGGGATGAATATTTTGCAAAACGCATGTTCTGCTACAGCTACAAATTTATCTCAAGCCTAGGTCAATGATTGCATGTCAGGAGTTGCATAAATTTGAGGCTGGCGATAAACTGTCATATGATCTGGAGCCAACAGCATTACCAACTCCAGTAGCAGGGATAGAACATGGGACTTCAATCAAGAAAAGAATAACACACACGGAGAATTTTTGACAGACTAGCTGAAACATGACATATGGGCTATGTCTATCTGCTCAAACGACATGGTGCCAACCAAGGCAGTAGCAACTTAGCATATTTTTGGTTTGAAGCTTCGAGATTAGGTGAGTCCGTCTCTATTCTGTGCTTGTCTATTCTGGGGATTAGTTCACTAGTTTCGTGCACTGTTCTCTATTTTCGTTATCGTGTCTACTTCCTAGCTATAGGATTATTGCAACTTCTAAATGATTGGAAGAATCAATATGCGACCATCCCAATTGCACAAGAGTTTGGAGATTTGAAGACACTAACAAAGTAACAGTTTTATTCACGTGTATTCTTTATATGCGCTCATGTTTAATTTCACTTCCACGGAGTGTATGGTAGTCCAGCTAAAATGATAATACATATCTCAGAAACACTATCAATATGGGGAAAAATTAGGCAAACAAACCATTCGTACTTCAATAGTAACTATAGGTTATTATAGATGTGGCAATTTCGAACACTCCTTGAAAACACATACGAATCTAATACGAAAATAATAAATTTGGGTTAAGTTGGGTTCGGGTCAAATTCGACTGACCAACCAAAAACAAGTTGGGTTTCGGTTGATCCATCTTGCCCTAAAAATCCAAAAAGAAAAAAAAATGTTAGATTCAGGTTCGGATTCATGTCGACCTGTTTGACTCGGGAAAAAAACTTCACAATAGGCAAGTTTTTCGAGTCAAATAGATTTGTGGGTTGATGGGTCAACTTGTGACCCTAAAAAACTGTCTTAGCGTATATGTTTTTTTTCTAGGTCAAACGGGTCAACCTGCCAAGTTGTTTTGGGTTGTGTTTGGTTAAGTATGTTGACCGTTTCAAGTTGATGGGTCAAGTTCGGATAAGCAAATTTTTAGTTATACTTGAGTCTCAACTTGACCTGCCAACCCGATTACCAACGCTAGGTAATTATATTTATATCACTACATTTAGCTGCATTATATAATCATAAACAAGGCTGTAAAATATGAATTGATGCAGCAAGCATAGAACAGCTATTATTCTATTCTATTGGGAAAAAATGTTGTGGTGACGGATAGTTATTTAAGAAAAGTGGTAAGTTTTTATTGAAACGTATTATTTTTTTATCAAGACTCGCTTGTTTGCCCCTCAAAGTTGTGGTAATGAAGAGTCATTGTATCATTATCATGTTTAAACCACCAAAAACAATAATATTATCATGTGCAATTCAAATAGAATATAATTCAGAATAACTTTTACTCAAGGAAATATAAAAGGAAAAGTTACTTGATTGTAAGACTGAAAAGAAAAGAAAAAGGGAAAAGCATTTTTGTTTTTCTTAATATTTATTTAGAATCCAATTGAGATGGTAGGTTTACGTTAACTAGATAATTATGATATTTTGACCATCAAATTCTATCTTTTATTTTTTTCCCTTTCTTATACGATTTAGAGTTTCACTGCAATTGAAAACAAAGATTTGTAGTATGGTGCACTTGTAGCATTCATTATAGAAAAATGGTTGTTTTTTATTCTTTCAGAAATTTTTGGGAAGGAAGTATATTTCAGGTAGGATTCGGAGAAAATTTTCTGCCACATTTTACAATGAGCAAGGCTTATGTAAATCACCATTCAACTATCTTTTCTTTTTTGTTCCCGTTTTGAGTAAAATCATTAAGACTCAAATCAATTTTAGAATTTTTTTTGGAGGCAAGATTATGCTATATAAATGTTGTATTTTTTTAAAGTACATATCATGCTTGCACTACATAGTAAGTCTAAAGATTACCAATTGACTTTTAAATAGAACTATTAGTATGATAAATACCACAATAAGTCTAAAGTTTTAGCACTGCATATCACGTGTACACCACACAAACAATTGAAAAGGTAGTATTTGTCTAGGCTAAATTAACTGCTTTAATCTCTAGGCTAAACTAACTGCTTAAATCGACCTCTCCGTTGCTCTGATTGAATATTCTAAATAACTTATAATTATAAGCATAGCAGAAGATTATTTTGACGCAACTTATTGTGTTTAGCATTGACCAATGATTTTGCAATCCTCATTTCCTTTTCTTTAATTGGAATTTGGTTAAGGGCATTTTTGTTTAGTAAAAGAGATCATTTCATGGGTGTAAAGATTAATGGAAGAGGTTAGTCAACAGGTCTGAAAAACTGGCTAGATGCTTAATTAATTGCCACTTAATTAGTAAGCTTCAATTTTGATATAGAATATGTTGTCCTGTACCAAAAAAAAAAAAAAGAAAAAACAAGAGACTATATCATTGGCATTTCATTCAGAAGCCAAATTAGTACACAGAGTGCACTCATTTTATTGGATCACCTCTATCTATAGTCCCTAAAGAATCCAATTTATTCATAGGCCACATGTAGTTAGATCTGATTTCTACAAAAGAGAAATTTGGTTCAAAATTTGTGCAATTGCATTTATTGCAAAGTATCTGAAAGAAATTTTATCTTTGTAAAAAGACTCGAATAAAAGTAAAAGTATTTCCAAATTTCCAACAAGAAAAGCAAACGAATACAATGTACAAAACGATTGAAAAACCAATGTGATCATCAAAGAAAAGAAACAAAGAAATACAAATTGAAAATTGGCAGAGATAAAAGGTATAAATGCCTAGCTCAAGCAACTTATACCATCAATCTTTGTTCATATTTTCTCCTTCTCAAAAGAGAAACCCCATGCAAAGCAACCAAAGCACAGAAATCAAGCTCAAGCCAGCAGTCATACTTTTAGCATCATTTCCAGATGGAGAAGGCCCGCTGGCAGTTGTTTTTGCATTACCAGAATCAGTCTTGGGTGAATTCACAGCTGGTGGAGATGTGGCTGGAGCGGAAGCCTTGCTTTGATTAAATTCCAAAGGCCACATAACCTTATCCACTTGGTAAATAGCCAAAGGAAAATCTTTCCTCACAACATTATAGATTGGAGTTTCCACCATCCCAGATGATACATTGACTTGGTTTTGGTTGGGTTGGCCAGTGAAATTTAGGCCGAAAACGCCCCCATCTTGGCCAGTGGCTTGGGTTCTGACTGGGTTGCTGACTGTTTGAAGACTTGTTAAGGTATAGTACTTGGGAAGAACATGGTACAAAATAAGTTGAACTTGTTGTTGGTCTGAAAGCTTGTTGAGTGCACCTGATGGGAGGTTTTGGAAGGCATTGTCTGTGGGAGCTAAGACAGTCAGGCCCTCGTTGGAATTGTTGACTTGATTGTTGATTTGATTGCCTACTTGTGTCTGATCTAGGAAGCGAATGAAAGTGTTGAATTGGCCAGCTTTATCAAGAATGCCAGTTATGTTGATTGGCCCTGCTGGGGCTGGGGCTGGAGCTGTGGGTGATTGAGCGTTGATGTGGAGGAGGAGGAAGAGAAATGGGGTGAATGATAGGAGTTGAGAGAGGGCTGTTAGAGCCATTCTGATGATAGTTGTGGTGGTGATGGGCAAGGAAAGGAGCAATGGGAGATGGGATTTTATGGGATAAGATGTAGAGGTTGGACATTGTTGGAATGAGCTGGCGATGGATTTGAATGAAGACAAATCCTAGTCAGAAAGAGAAATGCACATCCAAGAAGAATAAAATAGAAGAAATATCAGCTCAAGACTGGTTTATCTCCACTCCTTATAGTTCATAAACTTGTGATCGTGCGAATTCCAATACATAAGCCTACCAAAAACACTGTTAAGAGGTCTAAATCAGCAGAATTTTGGGTTGTTGGTAGAATAAAACTTGGATCGTCTGACTATATGCTATGTACAAGTTGGTTATGCATTATTTTAAATCCTAAAGTCATATAGTTCTAACATGTCATGTCACAAAATTGACTTAATGCATACATTGACATTGATCTGTGAATTAGGAATGTCATAAAACAGAATTTTTTGATGTTATTCAAAATGAGATGTGAATTGAGAAGAAATAGTGATATAAAGCTTTATCAATTAAAATGACGGATAGGTGTGTGTTGTCTATTAAAGATGGCATTATGTTTGCCATTGTATAGATCATAAACAAATATGTGACTACTTAAGTAAATTCATTTGTACATTGTCTGTGATTTTGAGTTTGATACTTGACAAATTTTTCACACTTCGATAAAAACTTTACGGAGAAAATATCGTTTAACTATGATATCAAATATAAAAAAGATTATTTACCATAAGCCTGAATTTATGGTACTAGTACAATCTTCTACAATGACAAAAGTTTCTTATTATCTAACCTTTGAAGTATGCTATTTCTTTTTTTAATGTGCATATGGTATCCTTGGCAGTTGTCAAACGTGCAAATGCGCATGTTTAGCAAACAAAACCCAATGGGATGAATATTAAGCAAAAAGCATGTTCTGCTACATATTTATCCCAAGCCTAGGTCAATGATTGCATATTAGAGCTGCATAAATTTGAGGCTGGCGATAAACTGTCATATGATCTGGACCCAACAGCATTACCAACTCCAGTGGCAGGGATATAACATGGTACTTCAATCAAGAAAAGAATAATATACATTGAGAACTTTTGACAGACTGGCTGAAACATGACATATGAGCTATGTCTATCTGCTCAAACGACAAGGTGCCAACCAAGGAATTAGCAACTTAGCACTTTTTTGGTTTAACATGTTTGTGATTGGTTGAGTCCATTTCTTTTATATGTTTTTCTATTAGAAGAATTGGTCCCCTAGTCTCATGCACTGTTCTTTATTTTCGTTATCATGTCGACTTCCTGGCTATACGATAAATGCAACTTGTAAATAATAGGAAGAATGAATATGCACCATCCCACTTACATAACAATTTGGAGATTTGAAGACACTAACAAAGCAATAGTTTTATTCATTTGTAGTCTTTATATGCTCTCATGTTTAATTTCACTTCCACTAAGTGTTTGCTAGTCCTGCTAAAATGATAATACGTATCTCAGAAAAAATATAAATATGGGGAAAATTTGGGCAAACAAACTTGTACTTCATTAGTAACTGTCTGTTATTATATCACTACATTTAGCTGCATTATATAATCGTAAACAAGGCTGTAAAATATGAATTGGTGCATCAAGCATAGAAAAGCGGTTATTCTATTGTGAAAAGAATATTGTGGTGACGAATAGTTATTTAAAAAAAAGTGGTAAGTTTTTATTGAAACATATTATTTGTTTACCAAGACTTGCTTTTTTTTTTTCACCAGAAGTTATGGTAACAAAGAGTCACTGTATCATTATCATGCTTAAACCATTATAAACAATAATATATCATGTGCTATTTCAAACGGTAGATAATTCAAAATAAATTTAACTCAAGGAAAATATAAAAGGAAAAGTTACTTGACTATGAGACTGAAAAGAAAAGAGAAAGGAGAAAAATCAAAAAAAAAAAATGAAGGTATAATTTAGTGCCGAAACAGAAAAGTCGATGGCCAACCAGACACATACCATCCATCATAAAATAATCAGCTGAATCGTCATTTTCAGGTCTAAATCAGCTTCCAACAAGCATTCAAATAATTCAAATGACAAATAATGTAGTTTTTGAAAGATAGCAATAATTAATTTCTGTTATAAAATTAGTAGTATTATAGTACTACTAAGATAGAAATAAAGCAACTTACAACTAGTTATAAAAGTGAAGACAATGTAATGACAAAATCAAAGTAAAATGAAGCAATATTTTCTCTTCTTTTCTTCTTACTTTTTCATTGCATATAAGCCACTATTTATAGGCTTGAGGTTCACTCCTCCATATTAAAGGTCATAAGGACCCAAATGTAGATTACATGAGTTACATGAACTAATGAGAAGATCATGGGGTAGTGGGAGTTATAAGGGATAATGTAGGAAGATCATGGGGTAGTGGGAGTTACAAGGAATAATGGAGAAGATCATGGGGTGAACATGGGTGGACATCCACTAAATATTTCATAACACTCCCCCTTGGATGTCCATCTTTAAGAAAAATGCCTCATTAAAACCTTACTAGGAAAAACCCAGTGGGACAAAAACCTAGTGAAGGAAAAAGAGTACATTCTTCTGAATACAACACTGCCTCAAAAAAAAAAAAAAACCTTGGTTAAGGAAAAAAAAATGCAGCGTGTAATTACTCCCCCTCTTGAGCACATCATTTGACATCTTTCAGTCGTCGCATTCCAATCTTGTGAACCAGCTTTTCAAATGTTGAAGTCGGTAGTGATTTAGGTGAATATATCTGCCAAATTATCACTCGAACGAATCTGCTGAACACAAATTTCACCATTCTTTTGAAGATCATGAGTGAAAAAAGAACTTTGGTGAAATGTGCTTCGTTCTATCACCTTTGATGTATCCCTCTTTCAATTGAGCAATACATGCAGCATTATCTTCGAACAAAGTAGTAGGAACTTCCTTGTTTAAGGGCAAACCGCATGCTCCTCGAATATGATGTATCACAGATCTTAACCAAAAACACTCTCGACTTGCTTCATGAATTGCCAATATTTCAGCATGATTAGAAGAAGTGGCAGCTATAGTTTGTTTCATGGAACGCCATGAAATAGCTGTACCACCACATGTGAATATATACCCAGTTTGTGATCGAGCGTTATGAGGATCGGATAAATATCCAGCATCTGCATAACCTATTAGATCAGCTTTGAAGTGCATTGGAATAATAAAGACTCATATCCTTTGTACCCTGAAGATAGCGAAATATATGTTTAATGCCATTCCAATGTCTTCGAGTAGGTGAAGAACTATATCTTGCAAGTAGATTCACGGCAAATGATATATCAGGACGTGTATGATTTGCAAGATACATTAATGCCCCAATAGCACTAAGATACGGTACTTCTGGAACCAAGTATCTCTTCATTATTTTCACGAGGTCGGAAAGGATCTTTATGCACATCAAGTGATCTTACAATCATAGGTGTGCTCAAAGGGTGTGCTTTTTCCATATAAAATCGTTTAAGCACTTTTTCTGTATAAGCCGACTGATGCAAAAAGATGCCATTTTCTAAGTGCTCAATTTGTAATCCAAGACAAAATTTTGTCTTTCCAAGATCTTTCATTTCAAATTCTTGTTTCAAGTAATTAGCAGCATTTTTAACCTCTTCAAGAGTTCCAATAATATTTAAATCATCAACATAAACTGCAATGATTACAAATTTGGATCCAGATTTCTTAATAAAAACGCATGGACAAATAAGGTCATTCATATAGCCTTGTTTCATCAAATATTCACCAAGGCGATTGTACCACATGCGTCCAGCCTGTTTCAACCCATATAAAGATTTACACAATTTAATTGAATAAAGTTCTCGAGAACCAGAATCATGACCTTTTGGTAGTGTAAATCCTTCAGGATTTTCATGTAAATATCATTATCAAGTGAGCCATACAAATAGGCTGTTACAACATCCATGAGACGCATTTCAAGTCGTTCATTTGCTGCCAAATTAAGCAAATAACGAAAAGTTGTTGCATCCACCACAGGGAGAATATGTCTCCTCATAATCTATGCCAGGTCTTTGGGAAAAACCTTGTGCGACAAGTCGTGCCTTGTACCGCACAATTTCATTTTTCTCATTTCGTTTTCGCACAAATACCCATTTATAACCTACTGGTTGCACTTCTTCAGGTGTGCGTATTACTGGTCCAAAAACTTTACGTTTTGCCAGTGAATTTAACTCTGCTTGAATTGCATCTTTCCATTTTGGCCAATCATTTCTACGTCTGCATTCATCTACAGACTTTGGTTCATGATCCTCATTTTCATTCATGACAGTAATTGCTGCAGCATAGGCAAATTTATCGTCGACGTTAGTTGTACATCGGTTCCATCTTTCTCCAGTCATGACATAATTGATTGAGATCTCATGATTATCAAAATTTTCAGGTACCTGAACTTCTTCTGGAAGTTTATTATTTGTCATAGTCAGAAAACTCTTCAAAAGTTTTCTTTTCTGGAGATTTTTCAGAATTCTCAATTTCCTCGATTTTGCCATCTTGATTATTTGCCCCTTTTCTTTTTCGAGGAATTTTATCTTTGGAACCAGCGGGTCTACCACGTTTTGCAGGTGCCTTTAATTCATTACTAGTGGTAGAAGGTCCTTTAGGGACATCGATTCGAATTGGAGCATTAGCAGCCGGTACATGTGACTTAGTCACACGTTTTGAATCAGTAAAAGCATCTGGCAACTGATTTGCTAAACTTTTGCAAATGAATTATCTTTTGAACTTCTAGTTCACATTGTCTTGTACGAGGATCAAAATGAGATAATGATAATTCATTCCAACTAATTTCTTTGACCGGCTGTTTATTTTCTCCCCCTAATGTTGGGAAAACTGATTCATCAAAATGACAATCAGCAAAACGAGCCGTAAATAAATCCCAGTTGTTGGCTCAAGATATTTTATTATAGATGGAGATTCATATCCAATATATATTCCCAACCTCCTTTGAGAACCCATCTTTGTGCGTTGTGGTGGAGCAATTGGAACATAAACTGCACATCCAAAAATCTTAAGATGGGCAATATTTGGTTCTCGACCAAAAATTATTTGTTGGGGAGAAAACTCATGATAATTCGTTGGCCTTATGCGAATTAATGCTGCAGCATGCAAAATAGCATGTCCCCAAGCACATATTGGGAGTTTAGTTCTCAAAAGCAATGGCCTTGCAATTAATTGAAGGCGCTTAATAAACGATTCTGCCAAACCATTTTGTGTATGAACATAAGCTACCGGATGTTCAACACTTATCCCAATAGACATACAATAATCATTAAATGATTGGGATGTAAATTCACCAGCATTATCAAGACGTATCGTCTTGATAGGATAATCTGGAAAATGCGCTCGTAACCGAATTAATTCTGCAAGTAATTTCGCAAATGCCAAATTGCGAGTTGATAATAAGCATACATGTGACCATCTAGTTGATGCATCAATTAATACCATAAAATATCGAAATGGTCCACATGGTGGGTGAATTGGCCCACAAATATCACCATGTATGCGTTCTAAAAATGCAGGAGATTCGGTACGAATTTTTACTGGTGACGGCTTTATAATTAATTTGCCTTGAGAACAAGCAGCACATGAGAATTTATTCGATTGAAGAATCTTCTGAGCTCTTCAATGAATGACCACATGAATTCTCTAATATTCTTCGCATCATTATAGAAACCGGGATGGCCTAACCGGTCATGCCAAATAATAAAATTATCATGATCAGTAAACTTCTGGTTTACTGTTGTATATATTTCAGTTGTATTAATATATGTATAATACAACCCAGAGGAATAAGAAGGTAATTTTTCTAATACAATTTTCTTTCCATAACCAGTACTTGTAAGATACAAGTATTCATTATTACCTTCATTCCTAGTCTCAATATGATACCCATTTCGACGAATATCTTTAAAACTTAATAAGTTTCTTTGAGACTTTGGAGAAAATAATGCATCATCAATGCAAAATTTTGTTCCTTTTGGTAAAATTATTGTTGCTCTTCCGGAGCCTTCAATCAACTTTGTAGTACCAGATATAGTACTAACATGAGTTTTTTCCATTATTAAACAAGAAAAATATTTCTTGTCTTTAAATATGGAGTGTGTTGTTGCACTGTCTGCCAGACATAATTCTTTGTCATTGATTTTTGAAACGTCCATTTTCTTCAAAGAAAACAAAAATTCCAAATGAGATGCATTATATATTTATTTAGTTGTTTATTTTAAGTTCAATATTTATGGAATATAAAGATCATGAAACAAACATTGATAATAAATATTTTTATTTGAAAACAACAAATAAAAATTTATTACATCAAAGTAGACAATTTAAGAGATCTATTCTTGAACATTTTCATCACTAACTAAATGACTAGTATCACCTTCAGGGTGATTGACAAAGAAATCAGCAACATCTAAAGAGGTAAAATCAGTAAAACCATTGTCAACAAGACTATGGTCAAGGCCATCATTATAAATAAAATTTGTCTCTATCTTTTTCTCTTTATTCTTCAATGATTCTTGATAGAGATCAACAAGATGTTTTGGAGTACGACAGGTACGAGACCAATGGCCTTTCATGCCGCAACGGTAGCACTTGTTGTCCACTTTTTGTTTATTTTGGTTTCCATTTTTCTCGTCACTGCTCTCCCACTTCTGGTGGTGAGTTGTACCTTTCATGTGACCACCACGATTATTGTAACGGTTTCTACCACGTCCACGACCTCGGCCATTGCCTCGACCTCGATTTCGTCCATTATTGAAATTTATGGCTGCCGCATTTGCTTCAAGGTAATGGGGCAGTACCAGTTGGACGTATCTCGTGATTTTTTAACAAAAGCTCATTATTTTGTTCAGCAACAAGAAGACAAGAAATCAGTTCAGAATATTTCTTAAAACCCTTTTCACGATATTGCTGCTGCAGGAGCACATTAGATGCGTGAAAAGTGGAGAATGTTTTCTCCAATAAATCTTCATCAGATACTTTTTCTCCACACAATTTTAATTGAGAACTGATTCGAAATATTGCTGAATTATATTCACTTACAGTTTTAAAATCTTGCAAACGCAAGTGCATCCAATCATAACGAGCTTTTGGAAGAATAACCGTCTTTTGGTGGTCGTACCTTTCTTTCAAATTTGTCCACAAGACAAAGGGATCTTTTATAGTCAAATACTCAATTTTTAGCCCTTCATCAAGGTGGTGACGGAGAAAAATCATTGCTTTGGCCTTTTCTTGACTAGTGGCATTATTTCCTTCTTTGATAGTTTCTCCAAGGCCACTAGCATCCAAATGGATTTCAGCATCCAACACCCATGACAAAGTAATTTTTTCCAGTGATATCAAGAGCAACAAACTCAAGTTTTGCAAGGTTAGCCATAACAACAATTAAAATCAAGAAAACAAATAAAAACTTACCACACTTACTTCGAAGAACGCGTTGAAAGTTGGCTAGAGAATCGTGCTGATAACGTGTTATAAAATTAGTAGTATTATAGTACTACTAAGATAGAAATAAAGCAACTTACAACTAGTTATAAAAGTGAAGACAATGTAATGACAAAATCAAAGTAAAATGAAGCAATATTTTCTCTTCTTTTCTTCTTCAATTTTTCATTGCATATAAGCCACTATTTATAGGCTTGAGGTTCACTCCTCCATATTAAAGGTCATAAGGACCCAAATGTAAGTTACATGAGTTACATGAACTAATGAGAGATCATGGGGTAGTGGGAGTTATAAGGGATAATGTGGAAGATCATGGGGTAGTGGGAGTTACAAGGAATAATGGAGAAGATCATGGGGTGAACATGGGTGGACATCCACTAAATATTTCATAACAATTTCAACTCCTTCTTTGTCATTTCTTTGACCCGGATTTTATAATCGGCTCTACACACATATAATAAGGAATTCCTCAGCGGTTAATGAATTTCTTATTCGTACCACAGAAAGAAAAGTTACAAAAAGAAAAAAAAAAAAAAAAGAATCAACTTGGGATTAGGAAGCAAAGGGATGAGAACCACATTAAAAATACTGAAGAGATGTTTGTGTGACCAAATTAAAGTCTTAATTTACCGATGCAATTTGAATGCAGAAGTGAAGAAACTTTTGACCATGAATACTTGTTACTAGTTGGAGAAAGAATTCAGAGCACAAAAGCAATTTTGCTACCAATCGACTGTAGTAGTTATATGAGCAAATTTTGCGGCTATTTTTAACTCATATGAGTGGTTACTCCTCCTATTGGTTGTTTTGTTTGACAAGCCTTGATATATTTCTGCTTATAAACATTATTGCTCTATGTTAATATAAGTAAAACTTTTATTTAAAAATAGTTGGGCACAGACCAATTGGAGGCAAAAAAATTTACGATGATTGTATGATAATAGAATTCACTTGTTTTAGCATAATTATATTTAAATAAAAGCTTTATTTGGTATTTATAATAACAAACACTACACTTTGTAGGGAATTCAGGATGTAAGCAAGAAAATCAATTTGACTATTTTAATGTATAACCTGTCTCATAGAATAAACCAATTTGGCTATTCTATTGTATAACTTGTTTCACAGAACACTGTAATATAGTCATTTAGATTCATCACAGCAACAAACTGTTCTTTCAATTCTTTTAGATGATGCTAAATCTCTTGGAATACCTTAGCTCTAAGCCATAACAAACAAATTTTATGCGAGTGCACACTAGCAGAAAGCTTGCATAGATGTTGTTCTGAAGGCATATGAAGTAATAATAAACCCATATAAACAACAAAGTTTGAAGATGCACATGAATAAGATGGTACAGTTAGATCCCAATTATATGAATCTAATCCAAAAGCAATCAATGCTTATTTGCAATATGTTTACTATGGAATCAAACAAAACTCTAAATCTATAGTTCAAGACAAAAAAAAAATTAGTAGAAAAAATTATAGGTTGCAACAAAAATAGCAAATTGAATTTAAAATTCACAAATCTAATTAACAAGTACCTGTCTTTCATTTATAAATGCAAATGAGTCAAGATTCAATTAAACCCCTTCAAATATTGTTCTATCCAAACTCATAATATGTAATAATATACTGATAAGATAATAATAATAAATCTATTAGAGAAAGACTCATGACATTATTTATTATGAAAACAAAGCTTCAAAGTGAGTAATTAGTTTGACATGTGATATCGGCATCTTTTGGATGGGCTTGGTTATGCAGTGAAGTGTGCTTTTGGTTGAGTTGTTGATATTGATGGTTGTTATGTGTCAGTTGGCTTAGAAGATGAAGTAACCTGTAGAAAAAGCTCAGTTAGATCTTTGTTTGTTGTTGTAGGCAAAATATCCATGAATTCTTCAACTACATAAGCTTTCACAACAGTGTATCTAGGATCCCTTAGGTCTGCTTAGGTTTCCATGTCATAATATGTGCAAAGCAAAGAAGTATATGCTTCTCGATAGAGGTTGTGAGCTCAATTACAAGTGAAAACTCTTGTATTTTGAATAAAAAAAATTTAATATATATAATGAGAAATTTGGGTAAATTTAGCGCAATAATTAACAATAATATGGAGATAACGTTTTAAAAGTAAGAAGACAATCATAACCTTAACAACAATACAATTGAGTTGTTAAAGTCATTTAGAAAGCAAACTTATGAAATGGTTGGAAAATGTCCAAAAACAAACTACTATAGCATAAAAGAGTGACTAAGGCACTCATGTCTTACCTTTTAATATTGTTAATTTGTGTGCAAGTGTAAAAAATTAAAAGCATAAAATTGCACTTTTATGTGGAATATACAGTTAAAAGAACAGAAGCAGAAGCATATCATGTAAGAAAGCACATTTCATTGAATTATGTCTCTTCTAAGTGGCAAAGAAATTTCTACAAACACCTTTCTCATTTGAGGATGTACTGGTTTGATTTCACAAATAAAAGAACACATTATCAGTACAATGGCAGTAAGGCGGTAACAAGCATCACTCCTAAAAGCCCAGTGTGCGAACACTTGCTCATTTACAGTTAACTTGAATTCTAAAAAATATAACTTGAATTCTCAAACTAAGTAAAATTAACAGAATCAATCCTTTGCCTTCTTTCTTTTGGGCAGTGGACCATCCATAATATCCCTAAACAATTTTCCCAATATATTTCCAACAAAAACCAACAAAATACTTCATACTAATCATGAACATGCTCACAAGCCAATTCAGTATTAGAGCCGAATCAGTTCAAGAAGACTTGTATGAAATAAAACCTAAATCTTGGTATCCAAATAAGCTTCCCCACGTTATATCAATGTTCAAATCAAATGAAAAGGATTTTGCCGCCAAGAACAACATAAGATAATTAAGAAAAATTCATAGTGACTCTTCAACCTCTAGTGCGAGTGAGGAAAGCTATGAATTGAATTGTGATGATGGAACAAGAGCTTTCAGTTTGCCGTTAAATACACCTTCGCCTTCTTTAGGAAAAAAACAAAAAACAAAAAGGACAACTTTTATTTATAGTAATTAAGTACATCAGAGAATTTAATCAATGACAATAGCTGCCATTATATAATTAGCTGCTCCCACCATAAATTATAGCACCTTAAATAAGGGTGATAATTAATTCCGAAATTATATTATTTTTAGTTTCAAAATTAGTTTTACAGTTGTAATTTAGCAAACATATTTTTTTTAATTTCTAATTGAACTGGTATTTTGTCCTTGTAAATGAATGATCCTCTTCAAAAATTCTATCAATTTTAATTTTTGGAGTATTTCCTTTGAGAATTGTTCTATTTCAATATTTTTTTCCCAACCTGGTGGTATCTTTAATGCGATTTGCCTAAATTCTATAGCAAACTCTAATTAGGTATAAATAACACTTTAAAGAAAGTATTGTATCATAGGTTTATTATATCCTAAATGTTCCACTTATCTCATTGATCAAACGGAGATATTCATTAGCATAAGATCGAATACTCTAATCATCAACATTAAAAATCATAACACAAATCATGATAAAAATCCTAGAAAGCACCAGGTTAATGACTTGAATGTATAAATATATCACTTTTCATTCCTATACTATACAAGGGTGTTAAACTACTGTTGTACTTTAAAATGCTTAAATTAAAATAAAAATAAAAATTGCAGTGCTACTATTTGTTCTACACTCTCTGTACAGTTATGATATGTCATGAAACTAACAAGTTAAATTAGGAATAAGGAGGCATTAGCGTGAGAACTTGTCGAAGTATTAAGTAGTAGAAAAAGATTCAAAGACCAAATGTGATAGTGGGAGAATGCATGCAATGAAATATTGAACAAAAAAGTTGAAAATTCATGCCAGAAATAGGGACACTAATACAAGTCAAAGAGATGGTGAATTTTTCTAGAATAGACCAGGTCCACACGAGCCTACATGGGCTCACAGATGGACCTGAAAGTGGATAAAGAGCCAACCACCGAGCTTTGATTTCAATCTTTACCGCGAAGTTCACAAGCTTCACCTGTAAACCCGGTGTATAATTAAATGCCTCAAGAGATGGCCAGATTCGGGTGATAAAGAAAGATAAACAGAGGTTATCTTTTATTCTATTTTACAAATATTAAAGTCCATACAGGTGCATGAAATTGCTATGCTACTGGAAATCGTGTAAAATTTAAACACTGATGCTTAAAATAAACTCAAATGCAGAATAAAATAATTAACCCACCTCACACAGTCTTAGCAGTAATTTGAAATTGTTGATCTTAGGAATGATCAAAGGTTATGAAAATCATAATATTTGTCATCGTTTAGCAGCCTCTCCAACCACAAGTCTACAAACGGTGGATTCGAAGGCACAGTGGTTTCCAATTATTAGGTGGTTAACTATATTATATTTAGAGACCGTACATGAATATCTTCTATTAGTCCTAAATTAATAAAAATGTGTACATACATATTCTTCAACATGGTGAGGTATTTTTAAGTTCCTTAAACTTTCAGGGGCATTCTTCCATTGTTTGGTTTCTCTCACCATATATTTTATACACTTTCTTTCTGTCTTATATTAAGAACCTTATGGGATGCTATATAGGTTCCTCATATGACTTAGGCTTCAATGTGATTGATTCATGTCGACTCAGGCCATGCATTTTCCTTAATCAATCTTCGTAGATCCCCATACTCCGCCGCATGTATAACGGCAATTGGATACAATGGTGTACAATGGTGCAATGTTGTGTGCGGTATAATATCAATAATAAATAGGAAAAGTGAGACTGTGACAATGCATTACGAATTAAATCATTGTCGATAATAAGCTGACATTTTTCAAGTAATAGGCAATTATTTTTACTTGGTCATCAATTTCCTTCATGTCACGACCAGTGAATGGAATGAGTTTCTCTGCATCTATCCCTAAAAATCGCTAAAATTAAAGCATTC
This sequence comes from Mitragyna speciosa, assembly GCA_024721245.1. Taxonomy (NCBI): domain Eukaryota; kingdom Viridiplantae; phylum Streptophyta; class Magnoliopsida; order Gentianales; family Rubiaceae; genus Mitragyna; species Mitragyna speciosa. The sequence goes on from CM045572.1 coordinate 6,881,938, forward strand.
ATGGATCCAGTTTCATCATCGAGCACAATTGCAATGCGACCCTTGTGAATTTAAATTTGTTAGAATTTGTAGAATGTTAGTATTTTTATTTCCTATAGTGTCCTAATGATATGTTGCAATCACCTAACTTCCACTTGAGTTTCTTTTTTACACACTAGACATCTAATAATCCATTCAATATCAAAGCCCTACGCGACGTGAGTGTCGACTGACAAACCAAGCTAGATCAGTTTATTGAGATATAGATCTTAAAACTAATGTCTTATTAGATACATGTTACCAGTCATTTTATATTGAAGTCTTATTGGTATGTATATCAAATAAATAAGATTCAAATATTGACAAAATGAATTAGATATATAATTTCACAGTCTTTGAGAACTAGATCATAATTAACTTATGATGATTCCTCCCCAGAAAAAATTTAGCCACTTTAGACGGCTCGAATACCCCTTTTAACAAGGATAAATTAAATTTAACATAAAGTAAATATAAAACTTTAAAACTTACAATGAAAGAGGACGTATTGAAATTCTTCAAAACTTTATTATTCTTGAAAGACGAAAATTTACAAAGAGGGAGAGGGAGAGAGAGAGAGAGAGATTACAAGACGGTTCAATATTTTTATATATTTTTCCCAAACAATACTTGGACATTTCCTTCTTTCCAAAGTAATCTTCTCCATTGTTCCTCTTCTCTTGTTGCCCATAGACAAAACAAAAACGGACTAAAGCTCCTCAAATTTACGACCACAGCCCGCAGCTTTGACCTGAAATGGTTCTTCAGTCGCCAAAAGCTTTATATTTTAATCCAAACTTCATTCATCTGCCACCAAGATGTGTAAGCCTCACTAGATATAAAACCTTAAAAATTATCAGCAGATTTGCAAAGCCAGAGATGATGAGTTTAAAGAATTAAAGAAAAGCTCCAAAGACGGTAACATTATCTCAAGCACTCCAAGATTCTGTTCTTGTGTTAATAGAAGACATCTAAGACAAACATTTGGCCCTGCTCTTCAATGGACCCCTCATCTGGCTTGAAGACACCTCCCAATGATCCCAAGGTATTGTAATCCGTGATTCTCTGTGATTCTTCATGATCTGGTTTGATTGCTTAGATGCCCATAATTCAAATGTTAAATTGGGTTTTGGATTGTTGAAGATTTAAGCTTTCTCAGCCTGCCTTTCGATAACGTTATGATTAAAGTACATAATTGGTTGAGCATTAGGTGATAGGACGTTGATAATATTATGGTTATTTTGACTTTATGTTGAATTAATTAATTTGTTATTTTTCAAGAAATTTATGATTGGTTGAGCATCAGGGGATGGGACATCGATAATATTATGGCTATTTTGATTTTGTGTTGAATTAATTAATTTGTTATTTCTCAATAAATTTTTTCTTATTTTCGTAAAAAAAATCTAAGAGTATTTTAGAATATTCCATTTTTTTTTTGCTGAAATCAACAAAATGAGTTCTTTTGTTAGCGAACTATTGAAAATAAGGGGGGGTAAGTGTAACTTTTAAAACCTGAGGGAAGCTAGGTGTGATTATGATAAACTTCAGGGGATGTATCCTTCTACATTTGACGGTCAATAAAAATGTTTGAATTTTAGTAGATATGCTTGTAAGATGTCAACTTGTACTATTTTGAATTGCAGGATATGTTGAATAAAGTTCATCCTCCAAGGTCAGGTTGGTACGAGGAGATATATGCATTAGCCATGATAAAATGCATGAAATCTTTCGAGGCCGAGGTTGGTGGTTGTCTAAGAACATCTAATCTTTACCATTTAATTGAGTATAGGGATACCAAAAAAAAAAGCTTATTTTCGAATCAGATTGCAGGTCGTAAGTCACGGCTTTTTGCTAATATGAGAGGAAAGGCCAACAAGATTTTGGAGGTTGGCATCGGGACAGGTCCCAACCTCAAATACTATGCAAGTGAACCAGGCCTTCAAGTTTATGGTGTAGACCCAAATATGAAAATGGAAAAATATGCGCGGGCAGCAGCAGAGGATGCAGGCCTTTCACCGAAAAACTTCAAATTTATGCAAGCAGTATGAGTACTATCCACAGTGAATCGCATGGCTTCTATAGATGATGTTACATCCCTTAACGCATATATTTCTCACAGGAAAAAAGAATCTCTGAGTAACTGATTAATTGTTTTAAAGTTGGTCTTCTTCGCAGGTTGGCTTTAGCAACCAAGAGCCTCATTTGTGCATTTTCATTGCATGTACATGACAGTTTTCATTTTCGGTTAAAATCATTAGTGCACACACCTAATGTTCTAAACAAGATGTGTAGCTTTTTCAATCTCAATTATGAGGGTACTCTTTCTGGCTTTTGTTATTGATTTAGTTGCTTATATGTTTCAGGTTTTTTCCCCCATTTAATTCATTTTCTAAATATGAGATTTCAGAATGTTTTCTTTGTTTATTAGTTAAAGACTAGGCAGTTGAATATAGTAACCAAGCAGTGCAATCCTCAAAAAGATAACATAGGCTTCTAATTTTTTTGTCAAATGTTTTTTCACTTGAGCTTTCAACTTATCTTGATGCTGATAGTTGTCACCAATCTATTTTAGACGTCTCATCCTTGTGTTGCTGCAGACCGTATCAGCCAAACCTACGTAGAACACCATTTTTCCATTTGACTTTATTTTAGACAAGCTTTCTAATCTTTGAAAATTTTGTGGAGGTTGCGGAGGCTTTGCCAGTAGGTGATGCATCTGTTGATGCTGTAGTGTGCACACTTGTACTATGTTCAGTTAAAGATGTTGATTTTACATTGCGAGGTATGTTAGTTCCTGTAGTTTTTCCTTTTTAAATCATCAGATGTCAGCGAAATTTTCTTGCTTTCTATTGTTGCAGATATGAAAATAGTGAGTTACAATAATTGATGAGTATCGGAGATGGCAGTTGCTTACCATATTGTCTTCTAAATAGATTAAAGTTTTCACTTTAAATATTTCTTTTATAACTGCTAGCCGGCTTCAATCTTTCCAGAATTTGTGATTTTCTGTGACTGCTTTGATCTTTCACACGGAAAAGTTTCTGCTAGAGTATATGTACATCATAGGCTGGGAATGGCGTGTGTCCAACTTTCAGATACCCAATGATGTTGTTATACTTCTTGTAACTGACTGAAGTAATCTGTATCTAGGTCTTTTGTTATTAATGGCAGTATTTTGTATGCAAACAGTCATAGAATTTTCATTTGGTGAAATATGCTCTGCAAAACACTGAAACTCTAGTAGATAAAATATACGGTTTCAGCATGCAACATCCAAAGGAATGTCTTAAGAAGCTATAAATGGTGTAGCATTCATTGTTGTTCTTTGATAAATGTTTACTACATTTAGCTGGTATCCTATTACTGCCCACGGAGTTTATATCTAGTGAAAAAACAGTAGTAGGGGGCTAATGCACATCGTACTACTTGTGTTCAGAGATAAAGAGGGTGCTTAAGCCAGGCGGGCTGTACGTGTTTGTGGAACATGTTGCAGCAGAAGGTGATAAAATTACTTCCTTCGTGTGGTAACATGTTGATTTTTAACTTCCTCCACATCCTTCTCCGAGTAATTATTATGTAGTAAAAGCCTTAATTTGTCATTTCCGTTGGCCAGATGGAAGCATTCGGCGACTTATCCAAGGAATTCTTGATCCTTTCCAGCAGTTTGTTTCTGATGGCTGTCGTCTTACCAGAAAAATAGGAGAAGATATTGCCAAAGCCGGCTTCTCATCTGTTGAACTTCAGCGGGAATATCTGCCCAGTGCTTGGATAAATCCTCTTGTTTATGGGATAGCTCACAAGTAGCAAATATTACATGTCATGCCACAGATTCTTGCAATGGCCAAGGGCTCCGCATAGCAAGTAACAGCTTGAAGCCAACAGTTATTTGGGAGCTAGGTAGATTGAGAGTTATGGCTCATCACTTCATCCCACTTTAGCACTACCTTTTCTTTATGTGTGACATATCCACCATTAGATGTGTAATTGAACATGTTTGAAGTAAACACTTAAGTTCCTTGCAAGTATGAACATTCAGAGTTGTGTATGGAAATGGACGGGCGTCAACCGCACAAAAATTAATATTAAAAACCTACTCACTAAAAGATAATTTTGAGTATAGTGAAGAGTAGGATCGTCTCCTCAGGGATTGGTCGATTTATCTATTCCTATGTCACCAAAGTAAGGGGGGATTGAAATAATTAAAAATAACTAATCAAAAGAAAATAAACGAAATTGCAGAAAGTAAATTAAAAGAAATCAAGTGAGAAAGCTCTAGCCAAAGGAATGATATTGGAATTGGTTCATTCGACTGATCATTGATGCAAGGATGAATTCTAACAATTATTGATAAATTGGTTATAGCTGCTGATACAATCTAACAGCCAACTCTTCCTTACTGTTTCGGTAATCAAGGTACAACCGTTAATTACTTCCCTAATTGAGAGACAACCTAGGTACAACCATAGAATTTAATCTCACAATTGCAATACGAATTAGAAAAGCCCAATTCTAATCAACAAACACCTACAAGGGTTTATTTAAATTAGATTGTATATCCCTCAAATTAGTTGTCACAAGTATCAAACTAGTTAAACAATCACAGATTTAACTATTTTGAATGACAGAGAACTATATGATAGAACTAAATATTCGGCCGTTAATATTTAATTCAACATAATAATC